>JAKCPI010023552.1:0-98495 GCA_023213315.1 Euborellia annulipes | reverse complement strand
TTTTTTTTTTCCGCTTATTTATCATGATGGTGCTCTTAATTCTTCCAGATTGACTGAGATTCTAGAAAATTGAAGAAAAATAATAATAATAATAGTTAGGGGTGATGAAAATCGAGAAAATTCCATTTATCCTGAAAAAATTAGAAATTAGTTGTGTATTCAACTACTGAAGTATTTGAAGCGTCAGGTAAAAGCTTAGAAACATGGGCGTAACTAGGGGTGCCGGGGCCTGGCCTCCCAGAAAGCTCCTTGCCCCAAGAAAAATAGAGAAAATATGGGGCTTTCCAGGCCCACCGGAGGATGGCTGGTCCCATGGCCCCCCTTTTATTTTTCTTGGGGCAAGGAGCTTTCGGGGGGAGGGCCAGGCCCCCCGGCACCCCCCTAGTTACGCCCATGTTTCTAAGCTTTTACTTGACGCTTCAAATACTTCAGTAGTTGAATACACAACTAATTTCTAATTTTTTTCAGGATAAATGGAATTTTCTCAATTTTCATCACCCCTAACTATTATTATTATTATTTTTCTTCAATTTTCTAGAATCTCAGTCAATCCTGGAAGAATTTAAGAGCACCGTCATGATAAATAAGCGGAGAGAAAAAAAATTTTTTTTTCAAAAATAAAAAAAAAAATAGAACGCGAAATAATCCCACTCTGAAATTTTCAGAGCATTTGTAGAAAAAATCAAAGTTTTTTATAAAAAAAAAAATTAAAAAAAAAAGTGTCATTCATCCCGAAATTTTTGTTTTTTTACGAAAATGTCAAAAAAAAACGTTCAAGATGAATCTGTAAAATTTTGTCATATTTTTTTCTGAAAAGTACATTTAAAGACAAAAATTTCAAAAAAAAAATCGTCCCGATAAGTTAATTTTTGACAGTTTTACGGTTATTTAAAAAAAAAATCGATGTTTTTTGAAAATGCTATAATTTTTTTTTGGCTGGGTCGTAAAATCTGAAAAAATTCTCAAACACGTTTTCAATAGGGTATAAAAAGATGACAAAGTTTCAGCCAAATCAAAAATGGTCGGGTTCAGAAGTGGTCGAGTTGGCGTGGAATGCCCCATATATATATAGGCCTACTAGCTGCAGTGGCCGCCTTCCAAGCTTGGCCGCCTTCGATCTTACCTTGAGTAATTGAAGCCGGAGGGACCCCGACAAACAGAGTGCAATTAGATCTAATGGGTGTCCTTTTAACTTCAATAATAAAAATATTTTTAAAAATTTGGTTAATTTTTTTTAGATCATAATACTTTCTCTTTACTAGTATTAGAATGGGCCGGCGCCCTAAGGGTAGTCCACCCGCCGCGAAAGCTTGTTAAGATTGCTTGTTTTAAGATACTAGCTACCCTTGTAGCTTTAATTTATGAAAATCAATGAAGTCAGTGGCTGCCAGTGCCGTAACAAGGGTATGAAGCCATGGGCGTCCGCAGGGGGGGGGGCAACCAGGCACTTGCCCCCCCCCCCCTGGAAAATTAAAATGATACAAAAAAATGTATAAAACAAAAAAAAAAATACAAAAAAAACCTTTCTCAGTATACATCCACCTTGCCGCGGTGAGAAAGCTTTAAATACTAAGAGATGCATAACATTATTAATATCAAAGTACGTTTTTTTAACTTATCTGGAAGTGACTTGCCCCCCCCCCTGCAATAATCCTGCGGACGCCCTTGTATGAAGCCCCCGTGGCAAGTGTCTAACTTGCGCCCCCCCCCCCCCCATAATCCAGTGTTTCCTAACCTTTTTTTGGCCAAGTTCCTCATTAATGATATATCATTAATCTGTGATAATACCCAGCGGCGTAACTAGCCTTTGAGGGCGGAGGGGGCGAAGCTCAACTAGGGCACCGTTTTTTTTTTTTTTTTAGTATTTGAATCTCGTTCGGGCATTTTTTTTTGTAATTTTCTCCGGATTTGTGATATAAAACGAATTTATTATGAAATTTCAAAAAAAGCCGTAGATTTTGGGAAAAAGCGGATGCGCGAGGGGCGGGGGAGGGGGCGAGTGCCCCCCTTCGCCCCCACCCTGCTCATTTGCTCCTCCAGATTCGTTCTCCAGCCAAGGTTAAAATTTTGGCCTTCATGCCAACATAAATAGAAAAAAATTATTTAAAAATTTGTCAAAATTCCCTAAACATAGGGTTACCAAAATTTATATTTCTCAAATCCTTTCTCTCGTTATAATGACAGATAAATGAAATTATAAGTTAGCATTAAAAATAAAAGGAAATTGATAATATGATTTAAAAAAAAAAGTGCCGGAGGTGGATTTGAACTCGCGAAGTTTGGTTACGAGAGAATGGAAAAAAATATTGATTTTTTCAGGACGAATTAACCAACTGACCTATCGTTTATCTAATTCTCATAAAGAATAATAAGCTATATAAGAAACATGAAACAAAAGAAGTATTAAAAAAATTTTAATATTCCACATATGATATATCATTTTTCTTTACTTTTTATGCTGATTAATAATTTATAATAAAAATATCAATAGCATCTATAGTTTTCAAATAATTCAATGGGCAAACGTCAGATTGTTTATGCCTTGATGTAATTAAACCAAAAACTCTATCTAACATATGATACATGTCATTAATTCTTGAATTCCCCCCTGATTCCAGAGAACTAAAGCCCTTTTAATTATATGATCTAATTTTTGAGTTATTGACGATCAAAGTTAAGCTTATTTTCTACCTTAATGACATCAACACCCAATTCCATATATATGAAAAAACTTATTTAGCATTGTCTGATTAAAACCAAATTTTTACCAGAGATTTATAATTAAAAAATGAGTTTTTTTCTATAGTTTCATTGAGATTGGTAAAGAAATAAATAAAATATTGACGATTTTGTAAATTGAGTTTTAGAATTGGGATCTCAGATTCAAGCCTAGACCCGGTTCATAGACGGCTCTCTTTACATATCCGGGATCGCGAAGTCTAAAACTAAATTTACAAAATAGTCAATATTTTATTTATTTCTTTACCAATCTCAATGAAACTTTAGAAAAAAACTCATTTATTAATTATAAATCTCTGGTAAAAATTTGGTTTTAATCAGACAATGCTAAATAAGCTTTTTCGATAATATAGAAAATTGAGTGTTGATGTCATTAAGGTAGAAAATAAGCTTAACTTTGATCGGCAATAACTCCCAAATTAGATCATATAATTAAAAGGGCTTTAGTTCTCTGGAATCAGGGGGAATTCAAGAATTAATGACATGTATTATATGTTAGATAGAGTTTTTGGTTTATTTACATCAAGGCATAAACAATCAGACGTTTGCCCATTGAATTATTTGAAAACTATGGATGCTTTTGAAATTTTTATTATAAATTATTAATCCGCATTAAAAGTAATGAAAAATGATATATCATATGTGGAATATTAAAATTTTTTTAATACTTCTTTTATTTCATGTTTCTTACATAGCTTATTTTTTCCTAAAGTAATTAAGTAAAGAGTGGCTCAGGTGGTTAATGCGTCTCAATAAATCTATTTTTTTTCCATTCTCACGTAACCAAGCTTCGCGAGTTCAAATCCATCTCCTGCACTTTTTTTTTTATTCTTAACTGTTTTTTATACCTCATGTGAGGGAGAGGGGGGCTGGCTAATGAAAGTATTTGAGCGTTGGTTGAAAAATTCCATTCTTTTAAAACAAGGCTCTATCTAGTTTAATTTATGATGTCAAAGGAGATAGAGTATTTGAAAGTTGAGCATTGTTATTAGTTTCCGTGATTGGCTGTCAGAGCGCGCTGAGGTCGCCTCGCCATTCCAAGTCCCTCTGCTCTCTAAATTTATATACTTTCCTTATTCATGTGTTGCATTTTGCCAAGTTCCATAAGATGATTAGTTTTTCATTTTGACATGGGAAAAGTTTTTTTTTCTTTTCCTTCTAACTAATAGACTTTTACCGGCTTTACATTTATTATATTTATAAAATCCTACCAAATTTTTTACTAAATTCATCTTCAAAATTTCTTTAATTATTCAAAATGATCTGATAAACAAATTTTAAATTTTATTTTTGTTCGGCGTGCATCACTTCTTTTATAAATATAAGTAATATAAATTGATTTTGATTAATTTATTTAAATATTTTTCAAAATTCGCCCATGTCATTTTTTTGATTATACAACCTAGTTTATTTTTTGTAGAACTATTTTATGTAATACTTTTTGATGCTATTATTAAATATTTCTCTTTAACACATCTCGCTAATTCGACTTTGATGGTCTAATTTTTTATTTTGCTAATATGTCAAGTTTTAAATTAATTTACTATGGCCAGACGAAGATGGATAGAAGATTTTCAAAGCCGATGCTGCCTTGGATTGTTTCTGAATTACAACAACGAAATAATAGTGAAAAGGTAAATGCGAATTTTTAATTTTTAATTTCCTATTTCGCTAATATTTTTTAAAATAGAATTAAAATTATATTGCAATAGAAACCTGTTGAATATATAATTATAATAATATTGTATGATGGGAAAGAAGAAGCCTAAAATGGTAATGAGCTATAATTTGACATCTTTATTGGTCTTTTATTAACTATTTGTTTAATGGTTCAGAATAGCTCAGAGATAATCATTAGACTCACTTAATTGATATGTACCAGTATATTTGATTCAATGTGATTCCTGAGACATTTCAGGTTTTTACTGTACCATCATTAATTCGTTATTTAATCATTAATAAATGTTTTTTCAGAGCACAGAATAAACCTCTAATAAAATATCTGCCCATACTATTACTGTTGGAAGATTTAAATAAGCGAGTAATTTTCCATTGATCCTTTTCATCTGACGTTTCAGTCTGGACCAGATTATGAACTAGAAGAACATCATTAAGTGGAATGCACTTTGAATGCCTGGCCACTCAACTTTCCTTATGGTCAAATTTGTTTAAATATATATATATATATAGTATATTTTTATTTTCATTATACTGATATCCAATAATGATGTTCTATAGATAGTCAATACCCTGACAGAAATATCAGCTGAGAAGGTTCAATAAATCAAAGAAAAATTATTAGCTGCCTCTCTCATTATATAAATCTTCTAATAATATTTCCCAATTTATATTTATATTCATATTAGAATTAAGTGTAGATTGAGCCAGTTAATGGTAGTCTCTTTCACTGTTGCTATGATGTCACAAAATCCTCCGGAGGTGTTTAGATCTGATAGTGTTCGAGAATTCCCACCAAAATCGATGATGTGAGTGACACGAGTGAGTTGGTCTGCTGTCTTCTATCAATAACACCAAACCCTCTCTTTCTGACATTTTTGGCATATGGGTCTTTCCAAGATTGGCATTATCAATTCAGTTGAAACTAGCGGTCTCAATAATTTTGTGAATTCTGATACTGGCGAGAAGCTGAAATTTTATACTCCAGTTTTATATTTGAACACCTTCACATTTCGAAATAAATTCATTATTCCCCTCACTTTTTAATTCTCCTTTGTATACTTAAATGCTTAACCACTCATTTAATTATAGAGTACCTAGAGTTAATAAATAAACACAAGTCATTTATGCGTATATAATACTATTTGATTGGTGGTATTACATTAACATTTAAATGTTTAAAAGTAGACGTTCGTTCTTCGTTGCTGCTTTTTCTTTTAAACATTCAGTTTCATTTGTGAGTAGCAGGGATAATCACCATCAATTGAATGTTTAATAGAAGATGCATGATGTTTCTGGGTTGACACTTTGAGATTATAATATTTGTTGAATTGTTTGCTTTTTGTTAGAATTTGTATTCTAAATATAATATCTATATTATTGGCTTTTAGATATTGCCAAAGCTACCTAATTGCGTCATTGATTGTGACATATTTTTAGTTATACTTTCTAGTTTAAAAAAATTCCAAACAACTCTTATTTAAGAGACCAGATTTCTCTGTGAAGATATATTTTGATAGTTTTTGCCTGTGTAACCTTGAATGTATATTTTTTTTTTAAATAAAAAAATATCTATTTTTTAATAACCAATTATTAAATTTTTTATACGATATTCAGAAAGGTTGAAAGAATGTCACTATTTTTTTTTTCGAATGATTAATTATCCAATAATAATTGAAGTGAGATTTCCCAATGAGTGTGATGTGGAGGACAGCAGCCTCTATTTAATAAAACAGACTCCTTTAAACAAAACGTTTCGGCTAAATTAATAAATAAATATATAATAATAAATTAATAAATAAAGGAGTATGTTTTATTAAATAGAGGCTGCTGTCCTCCACATCACACTCATTGGGAAATCTCACAGCCACTTTCCATCAATTGTGAGATTTCCCTATATGCACTGGCGTATTCAGGAAAGACCCAGGGGGCAGGGCTCACTAAAGTCAAGGCATTTGTTAAAACAAAAAAAAATTTCAATAAAAATGAATTTAAAATTTATAAAACGAAACCCTATATGTGGTTTTTAAATAAATTCTCTCATAGTAATATTTTCTGGTATACTCTAAAAATGGCTGATTCCCAAAAACTGTCCGGCTTTCTAAAAACAATCGTTAATTTCTTTGAGATAAGACGTCTTAACCCAAGTTTTTATGTAGTGGGATATACACATGTGTAATTTACAAAAATTAACATGTGATTAAATTCGTCAACAACATTGAACATCTTTCCTTTATGAGCCTTGGGTGCAATCACGCACACATTTGTGAAAGGCTTTTATTCTTATTATGACAAACCGCGTTTCATCACAATTTTTGTAAAATACACATGTTTATAAGTCGGAAAAGCGATAATTTATTTTATTCTTTTAGAAAAAAAATCATTACACATGGAAGGAAGGAAGGTTTTGTTAGGTATGATGATGAATAAAAATAAATTCTTCGCTGATTATCCATCCTAAAAACCTTCACATCGAAGGGATCTTTGCTTTGCTTTTTATTTTCTCTTACCTCTATATATGTTAATATATAGAGAGGGGAGGTATTGGATTCATGTCAAAAATTCGATCTATCGCAAATTGGTTTTCGCGACATGGTCTATCTGTCTGTGTGCCTCTTTGTCCGTCTGCGAACAAAATATCTCAAGAACGAAAAGAGCTAAGAGGTTGAAATTTTATATTTAAGATAACAAATATATATATATATATAATACAGTTATATTTCAATATAAAAATTGATTTTATGGAATAAAAAAATCATAGGTAAACTATTTTTCCAACATATTCTTTTGTTAAATATTTGAATAATAAAATAATTTCCATTTGAAGATCGTTGAGAAAAAATCTCACCTATTCTTCTTGCATAATAAATAAGTATCGTAATCAGTTAGACTCACAAAGCCGGTGCAAATGTGCTGTGAGCTGTCTCAGCCTTCAAACAAAATACAATTACCTTACGATTGGCATATTCGCAGATAATAAATCATCACCATGCAAAATAAATTGTCGAATTAATCATACAAATCTTTTCGGAATAAAATTATTATCAGGACTACAACAAAAGTTTTTTTTTTAATCACTTCCAAGCCACAATAAAATTCTCTTATTTACAGGAAAAGGAGCAGGTGCAGCCAAAAAATATAAAGCCTCCGATTTTCACAAATTCATGAGAAGTCCTTCAAAATTGTTTAGATTCTGGAGTTGGTCATATGGCGAGTTACTCCATCTTATTCACTGAATAATGCAAGTTAAGGGACAACTCGCTCGTATGTACATAAGATACATAATTATGCATTTATTGTAGCCACATGATCAACTCTAGAATCTAAACAATTTTGTAGGACCGATGATGCGATAATAAAATTTTTCGAAAAGTCTCATTAATTTGTGAAAATGGGAGGCTTTATATTTTTTGGCTGCTCCTGCTCCTTTTCCTGTTGCATATCAAACAGCCAGTGACTTCATTGATTCTTGTTCTGTTTTTACTTTCTCTTACCCTATATATGAAATATATAGAGAGAGGAAGTATTGCGATCATGTCAAAAAATTCGATGTCGAGATTTTGATGGATATTCATATTTTGAGGTCCCCTGAGTCCAAAAAAGTGGATCCCGCAAATTGGCCTGTGTGTGTGTGGACATTTTTAACAATAAAGAAATGAGCTACGAGGTTGATATTTTATATTTAAGTTAGGCACCCCCGTACTCTTGTACTCCATAGGAAAGATTTCAGAACGACTGCAAATAAGCTTTTAAACAAAATCGGCCAAAAAGTACTAGTACTTTACTGATGTACTTTTTCAGTTTTTTTCAATTTTCTAAAAATTCGCTCCAACGATTTTGTTTAAAATTCATAAATCAACTATTTTTTAGATGCTCTTTAAAATGCATATTCTCATTTTACCGTTGAAATCTTCTGAAGACCACTTTACTCTTGTTCTTCATAGGAAAGATAGGAGAAATGGTTGCCATGGTAACAGAATTTAAATCTTTTTCTTTTCTTTTATTTCTGTCTTTAATTAAATGGATGAAAGTTGTGTGCTGTGCCAGTCACCAGATTTTTGTAATTTATTTGACAGTGAGTCACATTCCCCGTACATTTTACTTAAATGATAGAATCTCGAACCCCTTAATTATTTATTTTATTTATCGCCCTTTCTGGCCTATAAGAACCCTTTCAAATATTTTGAACTGCCTTGACCTAATAATTTTGTTAAATTAATTTGTCAAGCATAACTTTGCACTCTGACGAATAAAAAAAATGAAATTTTTTCTAACTTAATTGCATTTGAATATTAAAAACAAAAACAAAGTAATTATTTATTTATCAATCATTCGAAATGAAATGGAAATTTACTAACAAGTGAAATTAAATGGATTTTCTCATCATACTTTTACTTTCTAAAATAACTGAAAACAAAAATTTTTCTTCATGATTTTGAACTCATTAGTTTCATAACCTTGCTTGAAGAGGCTCTAATTATTATTATATTTTTCAGTATTAATTCAAAAATCGTCTAACTTTCCTTCGATGTTTACTTAGGTGCCAAAGGGATTTTTTGGATCAAATCCTATAAATCTTCAAATGTGACCCAAAATTATATAATAAATTTTTTGGGATATAATTCTTAAATCTCTCATGGTGATGGCATTTATCTTGCTTCTAAAACATCATAGAAACTAAAATAAAACAAGTTTTGATTTCAACCAAATTACGCGAGTTTTTTTATATTTTGAGAATCGTGTACGAAGTACGTGATTAGCGTGTATTTTTTTGCCTTTTTTAGACTATATTTTTAATCTGCCCACGCGCCTTCTGCCCCATTTCAATGCCCCCTAATTTTCACTGGGTCCTCTACTGCCCCCCCCCCCCCCCCCCCCCCCGAGCCTCAAACGCCGTCAAGGGGCCGTTATCGCCCACGTTGAGAACCTATGTATTAGATCTAGGTTCTAATCTTTCAAGGTTAAAAATATTATTTAGAAATTAGAAATTTAATGATATTTAATTTGTTTATATTTATAATGTTTTCTAATGAAGTCACTTATTCAAGATAATTGATAAAATCTCCAAATATAGCCAATGCCCCATGTTTCTCTATTTAGAGTTTAATATTCACTCAACATTTAAAGTATAAATTATTTAAATATATTCTCTAACATATTCAACAGGGATTTCAAAATGAATTTTCTAAGCTTTCTAAAAAATTGAATTAAAAATAAAATCAGTATGATATTGATTTTATGGCCGCATCTGATTACACTGGTTGACAAGAAATCTGATTATTGAATCTAGTACATTTTTTTATACTGAATTCAGATATGTAGTTAGAATTTTTCCATCAGGCACAGTTTGAGATATAGAGAAAAATAAATTTTAATAGATAATGTGCTCTAAAACGGCTCTTATTTTGAATTTTCTCTCTAAAACTGTGCCTGATGGGGCAAAACTGAAATGATATTTGAATTCAGCATGCAAAATATTTCTGACCCGTGTTATCAAATCTAAGAACTCAAACGTTTTCTGGTCATAGACTTGTTAAACTTTGCATCACCATTATACCAATTAATACTACCTAATCAAGTTATACCATATTCTGTTGGAATATAAGGTTCAATTCGAGTTTTGGATCAAAGGCCTCAGAATGTCTAGAGCTGCGAATATAATATATAATATATGAAGCAAAAGTGATTTTTTTAACCAACCAAGAAAAAAATTAGGAGGTCTAAGGATTATCGACTTGAGTTCTAGGTGAGCCTCGACATCAAAAAGCTTAGAATCGTTGCTCTTCAGATTCTTAATTCGACTGCCAGGAAGCTTCTTTTATTACTCAGAAAAGAGATTTGGTTCCGCTTTTCATTTTTAACTTTATTTATAATTTAATTGTAAGAAGAGATTATTTTAAAATCAACATAAAAGATTATTTTCTTACAAAAAAAAACATTTCCGGCGACATATACTTGATGCGTTGAATCACTTTGATTAAATTTACATGAATTCTTTAAAATAAACCAGTTGACCTTTTATAATATTTAACAAACTTTAACTTTCTTTTATTTTAAATATTTTTATAAACATCTGATACCGGAGCTGAATTATTGCCTATCTAAAACTTTTATCGCATTCCGAGAAAATATTTGTTTCCACCTAGACAAATTCGTTGTATTCGTTATATTAACACTACATAATAAAACAGCTGTCATTTTTGGCCCTTTAAAAATCGGCACCCTCAGGGTTCGGTCGTAAGTTTTAGCTGAATTCTAGTTGGTCAACCAATTCTAGGTATATTTTCTTAACTTTTTTAATTTTCTTAAAAGTAAATAAACTATTAAATTTTTATTTATTTAATCATTATTTTATCTAATCAATATGACTCAACCTTTTTTTTAAACTATTTTTTTGTTCTCTTTCAATATATATATATATATATAAAGTAAAATGAAATCCAGAAAGTTGAGAGTCCTCTCTTTGAATTAGCGAATGTTGAAAACATTAAAAGAGAGTGACCCAAACTTCCTGCTCCGCTCCTTTGTGGAATTCTAGTATTTTTAACAAGAATATTATTACTACCAGATGCTTAAAAGAATTCTCTATTTAATATTGAATTCATTTATATATATATGGATCATTCTACAAAAATGGGTTAACTTTGGGGTCGAATTTGTAACTTTGGTTTCAATTGTTTGTAATGATTTTGATAGACAATAAGTTTATTGTATCCATATAGTAACACTCAGATTTTTTTTATTTTTATTTTTTCTTGTATTAATATATAAGCTCAGCCTCTTAGCTTTAGGGTTGAAAAACTTCCAGAGGACTGACTTTTTTTTTTATATAAAACACAAAAAATCTGCTAATTGATATGGAATACTCTTTTTCTTTTATATATTAAATATAACAATGAAAAGACACCAATTACAGTATATTGTTGAAATAATTATTAATAAATTTCCAAAATATTACTTAGCAAGGGAATGACAAATTGAGTGTTTACATGCGTTTCGACACAAAAATAACACACAATGAGTAAATAAAAGATGGCTAAAGCCCGGAATTTGGACACTAATGCTATTTTTACACCCTAAACTTATATAAAACATAATTATTTTATCAACAGTGTATAATAACAGATATTTTTCAAATTTACCAAAAGCCAAGGGACTGACGCCTGGATTGAGGTACGCGACTTTGAAATAAAAAAAAATAATGTAAATTTATTTAAAATCAAAATTTATGACTTAACAACGCTTAATAAAGTATCTTAGAATATATCGATATGGATAATAATGAGATAAATCCAATAGTTTAAAATAAATTTGCATTTGAATATTCACTTTTTGAGCTGGTACATCCCAGGGGACTGACTTTTTTGGGTTAAAAAGAGGAATAGTTTCATTACATTTTTTTAAATTTCAATATTTATCATTTGTTCCCAAAAATTATTAACTTTTTCTGTTAACTGATGTTTAAAAAATATGGTAGTCACTGAATTATTTTCAATTACACGAAGTTAACCCATTTTTGTATCAAGAGACAGACAAAATTGTGTCATTATAAATTAATAAATGCAACTCTTCAACCTGCAACGTCCAATAACGAGACTGCTTTATTAATCTTAGAATATTTATTTTTTGCAGGTGATTCTCTCGTTTGAAGAAAATGACCTGGTTGTTAATCGCCGACAAACGCAGGATTCACAGGACCAGCCGACGCTTCTCTTTCGGCACAGTCTGTCCCTCGTCGCCAAAGCCACGGCCTGCCTTCCTGATCACACCGGCTTCGCATATTTATTTCGTGAATCCACTGATGCTCAGTTTTTACAATTTCATTTCTTCCAAGCAGAAGATTCTGTTACAGTCAGTACTTATTAAGTAAATATTTCCATTGCTAACTGAAAAGATAATTATTGCAGCAATCCCATTTGTTAATTTTGTAATTTTGTAATTGTTAAATTAAAATGTGTCTTTTGCCAAGAAATCTAAAAAAAAAAGAGTTTAAAAATAATAAGTGACTAATATTTTTTGTGAAATTATTTAATTGCTAAATTAATAACAAAAAAGTTCAATGTAATTGGATACAGAGTTGACAGCCAGTGGCAAATAATTTTTCTTCCGTTCTCAGCGTCCAATCCGTCCGTGCCTCAAACCCGTGCCGTGAATCAAATTTCAACCCAAGATAAATAGAAAATTTCTAAGTCACATTTAAATTACAATATTGGATTGAACGAAATTTAGGAAGTTCATTCTATTTCATTAAAAAATTATTTTTAAATTAACATTTCATTTGATAATTCCAAATATAATTTTAAAGACATCAAATAGAAATTGAAAATAACAATTTTTAAAAAGTTCATATCTTTATGTTTACATAGAAATTATATTCTACACTATATACAAAATGGAATTGAGAGTCGGTCAATTATTACCTGATTTATTTATTTATTTTATTATAAATTAATGAAAAACAAATAATTTGCTTAAGCTGAAAATTTTTCCTGCTTCATCATCTTCTTTGATCATTTTTTATTGACATTTCTGATTTGTACTCCTTCTAATTGATTGATGAAGTAATCGATGTTTGTTTTCCAGGTGACGGAATTGATTGCTGCAACTTCTCTGAGTATCCGGCCTGCTCCAGTCCGATCGCTCAGTGCAGCCACCTTAACTGGCCTCGACCCCGAAATCTCTCCTAGTTCTTCGCATTATTTCGAAGTAATGATTTTTTACTGAAAATTAACAATATAACATTTTTTGAATTACATTAATTAGAAAAATTTGTTTTCTCATATACATACAGTATATACTCGTGTATATATATATATTTCTTTTGGTATTAATATATAAACTCATCAGCCTTTTAGCTTTGCGGTTGAAAAACTTACAGGGGACTGATGTTTTTGATAGAAAGCACAAAAAATCTGCTAATTGATATGGAATACTTTTTTTTTCTTTTATATATTAAATATAACAATGAAAAGACAGTAAATTCACTATATTGTTGAAATAATTATTAATAAATTTACAAAATATTACTTACCAAGGGACTGACAAATTGAGAGTTTACAAGCTTATTTTCGACACAAAAATAACAATAAAGTAAATAAAAGATGGCTAAAGCCCGGTATTTGCACACCAATGCCATCTTTACATCCTAAACTTATATAAAACATGTAATCATTTTATCAACAGTGTATAATATCAGATATTTTTAAAATTTAGCATAAGCCAAGGAACTGACTCTTGGATCGAGGTACTGAAATAAAAAAAAATAATGTAAATTTATTTAAAATCAAAATTTATGACTTAACAACTCTTAATAAAGTATCTTAGATTATATCGATATGGATAATAATGATATAAATCTAATAGTTTAAAATAAATTTGCATTTAAATGTTTATTTTTTGAGCTGGTACATCCCAGGGGACTGACATTTTAGGGTTAAAAAAATGAATATTTTCATTACATTTTTTTAAATTTCAATATTTATCATGTGTGCCCAAAAATTATTGACTTTTTCTATTAATTGATGTTTAAAAAAAGTTAATATGTTTGGTAGTCACTGAATTATTTGCATTTACGCGAAGTTAAACCATTTTTGTACAATGATCCATATATATATTGATATATATAATATATATATATAAGGTCCTGCGCCAACTAAAATGACTTAATCAAATTGCAGAGCTATGCAATCTCTTACCTCAATTATGTTTTCTTTTATATCTTAAGTTTGAATATTCACATTTCATTGGAGTAGTTTTAGCATTTTATATATATATATATATATAACTGTATATACATTTATACCAGGTATATACAATATATGAGAAATCAGGCACGATACGAACTTATTATTCCCTTTTTAATCGGTTAATAAATATTTTCATGGTAGAGGCGGTTTTGAACTGATAAGGCAATGCGTTCCAATCCCTTATTGAGAAAACCCTGAAAGACCCCGCGTGCAAGCAGCTTGTAAGAGGAGGCACTCAAAATAAATTGCCTATTCCTGGATATTTTACTAAGATAAGCAAGGACATTGTCATCCAGGATTGAAAGAGAAATAAGCAATCCGGTGAATGTTTTACTATTTTATGAAGTAAATTAACAAGAGATTCCAATAAGATAATGCTTAGGACACAAAAAACAGAAATATCTAGAAAATGTCAAAGCCAAAATAATTTTTCATTGAATCTTATTCAACATATTCTCAGATTTTCTGATTTAAATAAACAAATTACAATTGCTATTGATTCATTTTTAATTAAAGTCTCTACAAATTTTTTTAAATAACTACTAATAAACTTGTGATTTAAAATATTAGATCTACTGATATTGTTTATCTTTTAATATGTTTGTTATTAGATACTAGCATTAGCACATGACATGTCTGAACTTTTAATTACGTAATTATATTTTTGTTTTTAGGTATTATACATAGGGAAAATAAAAGTTTCACACAAAAAGGTTCCAGATTCGTTTATTGATGATGCATTAGAAAAGTTTCATCAACATGAATTGGAAAAGGCTCGTGAAATAGAGAAATCTCGAACGACTGAAAATGAAAAGTCTGAAATCTCCTCAAATAATCCGTCCACTTTTGAAAATACTTTTGATACTGGAGTCTCATCAAACTATGCCGTTGAACCCAGCACTTTTAATAATTCTATTAATTTATCTCAAAAAGAACAACCTATTCTCAAACAAAGGTATTACAATTATAGAATTTTTTAGTAACTTTTAATCAAAGTGAGGGTCATCATTAAAGCACCTCCATACCTTTAGTCATGTTATTATTTAATTATTTTTATAAAATAAGAAATGTTTGAACCATAAAAATTTTCATGAGTTGTGACACGGGGCATGTCCCCATTGTCTTGAAAATTACAAAACTAAGTTCACTAAAACGACTGTTATAGTAACCTCTAAACTAACGATCAGTAGGCCATGAAATTTTGACACGTTACTGTTTGGAGATTGATACTACCCGGAAATCACGTGAGTCTGTCAACAATGTTGGCATCTCTGTGTCAGACCGGGGACTAATTGGAGTGACGTGTTAATACTTTAAGACCGTTTACTTGAATTTAAAACTACCAAATTTCATCTATTTTAGATCTTTACCATTGGATATTTGTCATTCTTCAAATAGCAACACCAAGCATGATCCTCCTGTAAGTAAAATACTTTATAATAATTCAATTGTCATGCTTCAAAGGATTTAAACTTCCTCCATGTAAAAATTAAATTTTACTAATAGCAAACACATTTAATATTATATATATATATTATATTTTCAAGGCAAATTCCGACATGAATCGAACTATGGTCTTTCAAGTAGGACGAACGGAATTAAGACTAATTAGTCCTGATCGTAAACAGATTTTATTACATAAATCTCTGAAAGATGTTGCAAGCTGCATTCAAGTAAGTAAATTTACTATTAATTTAATTGGTTTGTGCCAACAAAAGTGACGGAATTTTTAAAACAAAAATTTGTACTTTTTTAAATTAAATTCACTTAGATCAATATTTGAGTAACGAGAAATTAAAGCTTAAAAATAATATTTAATTTTATTTTGAAACCAGATTATATCTCAATATCTCTTCTCTTTGATAATTTAATGTTTTTCAGGGTCAAAAAAATACTGAACACCTTGGTTTTATTTGTCGTGAGAACGCCTTGGAATGTTATATCAGTTACGTGTTTCGATGTGAATCAGAAGCAGTTGCTGATGAGCTTGTCGCAGCAATTACTCAAGCATTTATCGCTGCTGCTGATGCCTCAAAAAAAGACCGGATTCCACAACCAAACAGTTGCGAACATTGTCCGATGGTTTGGTTTCATAAAGTCTGTGCGGATATCGAAGGTTGGAAAAATTATTAACTCTATTGATTCCACTAAATAAGGGTGTATTTTTCTATATCGTGCCTCTCTCATTTAAACGTAGAGTTCCGGGTTGACTGAGCTGAAGCTAAGACGTTTTTTACTTTCTCTTACCTATATACAGTATGTTAATATATTGAAGGCCGGTAGCTTCATCTATGGGTAGTTAGTTGACCTACATACTGTAGTTAGTGAGTACTACAGAAATCCTCTTCCAGAGGAAAAAAACGCTCTTCAGTATTTAAGGTTTTGTTAAGCTAGCAATTTAATAAAGACACAACTTCTAAAGATAATTAAAAATCAAAATTGAAATTAATTTAAATAAATATTATAAATTAAAATAATTAATTTTTAAAAAATTAATTTTTTTACCAAAATTAAAAAATTGCAATACGTTAGCTGAAGTTAGAAGAATATTCATCTTGCCAGAGGGAGTTATCAACTTTCGAACATAGTAACAACTTGGATATTAGAAAATATTCAAATAATGATCTTCAACAGCTTGCCATATATCCTAGAAATATAATTATGATTGACATAAAATGAATAATAACAAAAAAAAATGGATAGATTGCAGATTGCTTCTGTTATTTATTTTTGTGAAGGTAGGATGCTGGCGCCAGGCTTGTGTTTCTAATATCATCCGTTTTTAAGTTGAGTTTATCAACTTTTGGTTACTACTAGAAGAGACCTGGGCTAAAAATTCAACAATTTAAATAAAGACCAAAGTCAAAACTCATACACCCTTGGGCCGTTCCGCCTATCTCCACCTGAACTATCCCTTTGAGTGCTTCTGATATAGCACTCTTGTAACAATCTATCATCATACAGGGAAGAGACTCTGCGACAATTTTAAAAATATTGTTTTAGGTTTACCTGAACGTCGAGCACTTGGGATGGTCTTAAATAGAATAAATGCGATTCCAGAAGAAGATTACGCTTATTTATCAATAAAATTACGAGCGCTGGAAAATTATTCAGCAGCAAAAGATCAGTTAAATTATCTGATGTCTGTTTTAAGAGTTTATTGCCAATCAAAACAATCTCGACATGTTCATGACACACCTGAAAATCGGTACGAATTTTTTCAAATAAAATTTAATTTAGTTCAAGTAGAGGATTTTTATATATACTGTATACTGTATATATATGTTATTATTTTTTGTTATCAAAAAGATTTGTCGATCTAAAATATATATAAAGATTTTTTTGTTACGAAAAGAATATATACATATATAATCATACAATCACTCTTACGGATCACCTGAATTGTTATTTTTAGATGAAATTTTTAAATAATGCAATATTATTCGGGAATATAATGAATATGCCTCGGATAAATTGCTTTAACTGTGCTTTTTTTATATCTGTTAGGAATTTTAAAATTAGTTTGATGAAGAAAAAGGGTAGAAAGATTTTTAAATTATTTTACAAACATTTCCAAAAACATCATAGCATTCATCTTTAATGGATTAAATTAGTACTGAAGTCGAATGACATGCCTTGCAAAATAAATGGAGAGTAAATACGGCTGGTTTTTTATCGATATAATTTTGTTTTTCAAGAATAAATATCATAAATCTAATTATTATAGTAGTTTCTAATTACAGACCAAATTTTGTTTTATTAATTTTGATGAAGCTCAGGAACTTTCTTAACAATTTCCAATAGAATTCGGACCAGCAGGTTCAATACATTGTCTGGGGTCAAATAAAGTTTTGTTTTAGAAAACTTTTTGACTATTAATTGAACCTACTGGTCCGAATCCTATTGGAAATTGTTTTATTAATTATTTATTAAAAATATAAATACTGTACAACGTTTCGACTGCTTATTCTGCAGTCGTTTTCAAGTACTGTGCCAAAGTTAAGTCAGGCGTTTTCTACTTGTGATTATTTCATTGTTTTTATAAAAGAAAATGAAAATATTTATTGGAAATTTTCTTGATTTGATAGAATGTTCAAAACATTATTATTAAATTATTTAATAAATAATCATACAAAATGTGGTCTATAATTAAAAACTCCCATAATAATAATAATACAAACCACAAAAGCTTTAATAAACACATCATAAATCTAATTTTGTAATATAATGCTGTAATTATGTATGTATTAATTAACAAAAACTATCCTTAGAAGAAGTAATCCTTCAAATTTATAATTGTCAATATTCTCTATCGTCTCTTTTAAATTTAAAAACTCACGCTTTTTAATTTAATTACTATTAAAAAAAATTACATTTCTTAAGGTTTCTTTACATGGATTCTATCTTTGTTTTTTAATCTTTTGAAATGTAAAATATTTTATAAATAATTTAGTAAGTTTATTTATACTATTAATGTTTTTCTTTTTTAATCAGACATGAATTCCTGAATCAGTACTTAGGAGGAAGTACTCTTTTTACGAAAGCAAAACGGTCTTTAGCATCTTCCTTTGATCAACTTCTCAAAAGAAAAGGATCAAGAGATGATCTCGGCCACGGAAGTGTAACTCGCGAGTTGAGCCTTCCTGTCATCCCAAACAAAGTAATTCAACTTCACATCGTTATATAAATAGTTAAAGTTAATAACAACATTCATTATTCAAAGAAATAAATTTTTTTTATTTTTTCTTATTATTCTCATCATTTTCTATGAATTTACTGAAGTGACTAAAAGGTTTTTTATTGTCTTAGATTTAAAAAAAAATCGGGTTTTAGAAAATATTTCCGACTTGTTAATCTTTATCTCTTTGTTCTTTCGAATTATTAGGACTCATTTCAGGTCACTTGATCTAAGATCACTTGATATTTAATTCGTTGAAAAAGGTGTATTATTTACTGGTCTACAATTCACCTTCACTAGCAAAATCGTTTTCCTATTTGATGGTCTTAAACATTATTTGCAAGTGATTTCTTTCTTATAAATTAAAATATTCAATATTAAAATTTCAAACTTTTTTGAGATTGTATTCGAAAATCTAGATTCTGATTTTGAATTTCCTTCATGTTTTTTTCTCAAATGCTCTTTCTCGCATTTTTGGTATTTGAGTGTTTTGAACTCAGAGCTCACCCAGAATCTTAAAAATGTATTTATATTTGGGGCGTTAAGTGCCTATTTGAGCACTATATTTAAAATTTTTTTTTTATTTTTTTTTTTTAAAAAAAAAAAAAAAAAAAAAAAAAAAATATAATTTTTTTAAAAAAAAACAAAAAAAAAACCAAGAAAATATTATTATTTTTTATTTTTATAAAAAGAAGTGGTCACTTTGGGACTAAGGTACTAAATATATCTCGACACAAAAAAATTTGCTGTGCGACCAGTCAATCCAGATTTTTTCTTTTTACGCGCTTCCCTTAAGGATGTTTAAAGCTTTTATAAATATTAGGGAAATTTCATATTTCGGTCTTTTTAAATGCGTATTTTGCGATTTTTTAATCTATCGATCTGAGCTCTGCACTAATTCAAGAATTATATAAATTGAATTCATTAAAAAAAAGCTTGTATAAAAATTATTGAAATTTTTTTCTGAAAATGATCACAGCAGAATTTGAGAACGAGACACTCTTGCTTATAAGACAAGTTGATTTTTAATTCATTTGCAAAAAATGATTGATAAAAGCCAAAAGTCCTGGGTTCAGGTCCCGAGACAGTCAAAAAATTTTTTTCTTTATAAATGAGTGAGAATAATTATACTTCTTATATACTATAGATAGTTTTGTATATATTTAACACAAATTCTGTTTGACTCAGGAAGAAGCTGGTGGCCCTGATACCCCGGAGCTTCGCGGTAGTTTTGATGAAGAAACTGGCCATAAGACGAGTCCAATGATGAGCATGTGAGCGAGAAGTTTTCTCTCCAAATCATTGGTGCAAAAACTTCCGAAGCTCATTAATATTCATGCATGGGTGATAAAATAATAGTTTGTATATTCAATAAATTAATAAATTCGTCCGATTTAAACGGAAAATGAATAATTTTATTAATTTCTTAGCTATTTTATATCTATGCACAAATATAAAATATTATTTATATATGAATAGAACGTAGAGAGACTATAAAGTAAGAGCAGGCTCGCAGACAGAGAGGGGCCCTGGCCCTCTTCAGGGATACGGACCCTAATTGTTTCAAGCAAAAAAGAATATTTAAAAATATTTTTGTCCTTAGGAGGGCCGGTTCTTTCAAGCACAAACTCTTGGGCATGAAAAAAAGATATTTGAAAGCGCGCTTATCTTCGGACTTAAAATGTAAACTTTTTTTAAGAGGGAGGAGGGTGGGGGAGGGCCTGTATTAAGAGGCTTCAGGAGGGTACATTGAATCTTTAGTCCGAAACTACTGAAGCATTTGAAAGTATTTTTTTAAATGATTTAAATTCGTAAGCATTTTACATAATAGAATGATTTTTAATTACGATTAATTAAAAAATATTTTTTT
The DNA here is from genome assembly GCA_023213315.1 of Euborellia annulipes. NCBI lineage: Eukaryota > Metazoa > Arthropoda > Insecta > Dermaptera > Anisolabididae > Euborellia > Euborellia annulipes. Next base: position 77,785 of record JAKCPI010023552.1, on the reverse strand, counting down.
TATATTTATAGAAAATGAAATAAAAAAATTCTATTATGAAAATTGCATTTTTTTTTTGAAATCTTAATTTGTAAAAATCATTAATATCCAACCTATAATATTTAAATGAAATGGTGACAAAGTAAAAAAATAAATTTCGTATTTATTTAAAAATTAACGACCAAACAGTTTAGCACTCCTGCAAAAGATGGCAGGCTACTCTAACAGCCGGCATTATCAGATCATTTATAAGCCTATATTTATATATTTTTAATGCTGTTATAAATGATATATAATATATAATAATATTTATAACTATTCATTATTAAAATATCAACGAAAATCAAACAAATACATGAGATTAAATATAGTCCTACCGTCCTGCCATCTTTTGGCATATTTTCGTAATAGTTGGGCTTTTTGGCTAACTACACCACTGATAGGAGGGATCAAATACAACTTTAACGTCTATTAATAATAATATTAAATTGATATTTTTAATTGATACCTATGATTCTTTTTCTACAGTCTACTCATATATAATCATCTTAAAATTATTATTTAACCATGCTTATAAACGAATACTATGAGTTTTAACCTCACAATTTTTAGATTCTAAATTTCACACAAAAAATTATTATCAAATTAAATTTAAAAAAAATTGAGAAATTTACAAATGTTTCATATTTCTTGATTTTTTCAGATTTCTTAAAGTAGGGAGTAGTCAAAAAAGTTCACCGTCCAGGGAATTTAATACTAGAGAAGATGAACCTCTGAACCGCCAGAGTGGATCTTGGCGACAAGCGATTTTTAACCGAGTCGTTTCACCAAACAAATCATCGAATAATAATTTACTTGAGTCTTGCTCACCTACTATAGCAAAAGAACGCCCAGCCAAACTCGAACCCAGTCATCTCAGGGAGTTATGGAAAAAAGCGATTAATCAACAACTTTTATTAATACGGATGGAAAAAGAAAATGCAAGACTTAAAGGTATACCTGGAATATTAATAATAATCACCCTAATAAGTAATAAATCTTTTAAAATGATGAATGAACTAGAAATCTAGTGAATGAGAATTTGTCAGTCGTTTTTTCTCAAAGCACCACTTAGTAAAATTACTAGAAATTATTTACCTAATACTCCCAGAATATTTGGTCGTTGAAACTTAGAGAAAGAATACTTTGAAGATAGTAATTTAATGATCTCGTATAATACATGTATTTATTAAATGTTATTTTTTTAGCTCGACAAGAAGAAGCAAGTTTAAAAAGAATTAAACTTGATTACGAAGAATTTTCAACTCCACCTAAGGAGGTTGCGGATGTTTGGGATCTACTTGTGAGCAAAGAAAGTAAAATTCAGGCCAAATGCGATTCAGAAATGTTGCTCCAAGCTATTAAAAAAGGTTCAATAAAAAAATATTTTAATTTAAACCAAGATCATTTGATTAATTTTATATTTATTTTCAGGAGTATCAAAAGGGAAACGTGGAGAAGTTTGGCAATTTCTTGCTGATCAATATTGTTTAAGTAATCATTCAATCGATACTTCAGATTTCCCTCATTTTCACACATCTTATGAAAATCTTTTGAAGAAATTAACTTCACACCAACATTCGATTCTAATTGATTTAGGTATTTTATCATTATAATCTTAAAATTTATGTTAATAATCAATTTTGTATAAAGAGAAAATTTTTCTTGACCAATTAATTTCATTTGAGGGTTTTTATTTAGGTATATAAAGAGAAAAGTTATGGCTGGTGTAGAAAAGTCTAGAAACCGCAAAAAAGGATAATGCTTCCATTTCTTTAGACCCACTGTATTTTATTTAAGAGTTTTTGCAAAAAGTTTAAAAAATATCAAGAAATTTTAATAGAAAAGAGATAAATGAAACTCAGAACTGGTCATAAGAACACGTGTATATAGACCAATATATAAATTAAAAAAATTTTAAATTACGAGAGGTTTTATTCAGACGATAATAAATAATTCTAGATGGTCTTGAATAATAAGATTCTAAATGAAAAAACCTATCTATCGTGATTGGTTAAAATGTCCTAAGTCTATTGGTGCAATTTTGGCAGTCATTTGAAAATAGTAAAATTTTTCAATTTTTCTTAGTACTTAATCGATCCCCAAAAAGGGGACTTAATACTTGGAGTTTTGAAAAAAATTTTATTAGAAGATATTACAAAATAACGCTTTTTGAATCAAAATCGATGGATTGGTCTATGAGATATCGGCCTTTGAAAATAGGGCAAAAAAAACCCCCCCCCCCAGAACCCCCGACCCCCCCCCCCCAAACAAAAATTACCCTTTTTGGGCATCGTAATGGCGTTTTCTCTGAACTAGGAGTCCTTTGAGGGCTGAAGCTTGGCACACAATCTTACTTTTTAACATACTAAAATTCGGGGAAAAGCGTTGGTTAAACTGAAATGATTTTTGAATTCAGCATGAAAAATATTTCTAGAATCTCATATCTTTCTTTATTCTTGTGAAAGAAAAAAAAAACCTCATTTTTTCGACCAGTGAGTGTACTGGCGTTTTTTCTTTGATGGCGTTTTTGTTCATAATTTCGTTAATAATAAACAGATTTTTCTGAATGAATGATTTTTAGAAAGCCACAAAACTATAGAATATCGTAAATATGTTTTTTCATTCAGGGATACCTAAAATTGTATTAGGGTGACCAAAGCAAAAAAGAACTGAAAAATTTCAATTTTTCTAAACTTTTAGCCCTTTTCGGCACGTCTAAATGACCTCCGAATGGGCTGAAACTTAAAATTTATATGTATTATAAATATATGCATATTTCTACGGGGTGTCGCCTTAAAAATTTGATCTTAAATTAATAGAATTTCAACTTTTTTTATTAATTCCATCTTTTTATATAAGAATTCACCGTAGGCACAGGTTTAAACATTTTTAAAATTAAATTAATTTAACATTAGTTATTATAAAAGTAAACACACTAGGTTTAGTTTAAAAAGGAGTTTTATTTTAGTTAATTTTCTATTCAATATATAAAATTTTTGCATTTTCAAAAATTATATAAAATTTATATAATTAGTATTATATAAAGATTACTTTTATTAGTTAATTTTGGTCGCTGTGTTAAGTAGACCTATACCTATGTTTTTAAAACAATTTTTTTATGAAAATATTTTGTTTTCAGGGCGTACATTTCCTGAGTATCCTTACTTCTCAGCTCCATTGGGACCAGGACAACTTGCTCTCTTTAATCTTCTTAAAGCCTACTCTCTCCTAGATCCAGAGCTTGGATATTGCCAAGGCCTAAGTTTCATTGCTGGAGTCCTTTTGCTACATGGCTCTGAATCAGAAGCTTTTGGACTATTAAAACATATTATGTTTACCCGGGGCCTCCGGCGAAGGTTTCTCCCTGACATGCAAGGGCTTCAAGTAGTTCTCTACCAACTCAATCGTCTAGTTCATGATCAGCTTCCTGAATTGGATGATCGTTTAGATTCTGTAGAAGTTCCACCGACGCTTTATGCTGCGCCATGGGCATTAACTCTTTTTGCAAGTCAATTTCCACTGGGATTTGTAGTTCGTGTTTTTGGTAATTATTATATTAATAAATTACATCTTATATAAAATGAAGGAGAGCTCAGATGCGTAACTATATTGATTGGCACCCCCCAAAAAAAAAAAAAAATATTTGTTAATATAGAATTCCAAAAATTTTAAATTTAATTACATTTTATTATTTAATGGTGCCTCAGACAGTTTAATGTTTAGAAAAACCGAGTTTTTATATTTTTTTTAAACTCTATATCTCTAAAACTATGCCTGATTGGGCAAAACTGATGGCATTTTTTGAATCAGCACTACCCATATATTAATTTTTGACTTTGATAATTATATTGTTTAGAATTTCGTTAATAATTAACCGATTTGCAAGAATGATGATTCTTGGAAAATTAAAAAAACTACAGAATATCGTAATTACAATATGATTTTTGCATTCAGGGATGGTCAAAAATTTTTAGGGGTGCCCAAATGGAAAAAAAAACTGGAAAATATCTATGTATATTAACTATCTGCATTTTTTAAGGGTTGACGCCTTATTTATTAAGATATCTTAATGAATTGTAAAATTTATTTTGAAAATTTTTCTTTAAAGTTTTTCACGTTTTCGTTACTAGTTAGTGACTTGCAAGACTAACTGCATATAAGGGGAAGTGAGTTTTATTGGTGCAGGTCGAGGGTCCGGTGGCCTGGTGCAATGGATAGCACGCCTATGCCCCGGAAAGGCGGAGATCCTGGGTTCTTTTCCCGGGCGCCATGGGATGTTTGGCCTCATCAATAAAAAACACAGTCTCGTTAAATTATTTATTTTAGTTTATTTATTTATAAGTGTTAAATAAATTATTGAAACAAGAAACAAAAAATCTTGTGTTGTCTTACTTGCATTTAATTCTCCTATTAAATCATAATGTATCAACTAGAGCCAACGGTTACAAGTTTAAAATTATTAATTAATGACCTTTAAAAATAACAATTTTATGATTTTTTCCCCTTTGTTTAATATTCTTATTTATAAATAAATAGTACTTAACCCACTAAAAAATGAATTATTTGATTATTTTTTTTAGATCTTGTTTTCCTAGAAGGGCCTGATATTTTTTTTAAAGTAGCCTTAGCATTACTTATAGAAAACAATGAAGAAATAATTAAATGTGATTCTTTCGAATCCGTGATGGGCTACATGAAAACTCAGCTCACTGATATTGACGTACATTCATTAGGAAGAATCTTAAAGAATGTTTGTATTTATTTTTGTTATTTAACTCTTTTAAGAATTATAATTTATTATTTTTTTCTATTGCAGGTTTTTTCATTAAACATATCAAAACAATTAAGGGAATATGAAATTGAATATCATGTTTTACAAGAAGAAATGCCAAAAACAGATGAAATAGAAAAATATAAAAAATTTGAAATAGTTAATAGAAATCTACAACTTGAAAATCAGAATTTACAACAGCTTTTGGAGGTATTTACCTTTTTTTCCCTATATCTACAAAAGAGATTTCTTAAAGTTATTTACCCTATCGGAGGGAGGCTAGTACAAATTTTCAGTATAAATGGCAGCCCTTGATACAAAATAGTTTTCTTTCATTTCTTCGACAACTAATTGTTTAACCATTAATTAAAATTATGGCCTTGTGCAATTTCATTTCTCAATTCCTCACTAGGTTTTTTTTCTCATTTCAATTTGTAATTTAATTTGAAGAGAAAAATTCCCCTTTAGATCTGGAACCTCGTAAACAATTCTCTTAATCGAATACTATCGAAGATAGTAAAATAAATTTTTACCGAAGCATTTGTCCCAATTAAAGTGTTTTTTTTTTTAATAGAGACTCTCTATTGACTGCAACCCTCGTCTCTTCTAAACTAGACTTAGCATTACAGTATTTTTGGCCGATAATCTCTCATTCATAAAATATTTAAATAAATTTTAATTGATGCAATTATTAATAGCATTATCCATATATCCAGAATCACTGGGCGTAAATCACGGAAGAACGTAGCATCGACTGGCACAAATGCCTCATTTTTTCTGTTTAGAAATTTAAGGTAAAATTTTAAAATCACAAAATTGATAAAATTTTTAGATCACACAAATTGATAATAAATTATTTCAAACATCACCTATGTGCTATAAAAGTTAATTATAACTCACTATTCTTTTAAGTGTACAATATAAGTTATTTCACTTTCCTATTTTCCAAAAACTGAATGCATATTAATGATTGAAATCCCATCTTTATTATCATAAATACATCAACTAATACACTTAGTTGGGTTGGAAACATAAGAACAATTTCTGTTTGAAATCGTCGGATGCATGCGCAAATTAATATTGTTTGTCAAAAATATTTGCTGCGCATTCTTTTGCTTGTGAAATTCTCTTACAACACTTTTAAAGGAAATATTAATAATCATTACTATATAGAAAGCGCCACTGACTTCCTGTGTGTATGTGCCTGTTCTCTTGCTGATTGGCCACGAGTTACAGGAAGTGGAGCAGAGAGAGCGAGCAATTGCAAAATTTCCAAAAAGTGAGCAAGTCTCAATATGATGCATTTGCTCGCCTTCGGCGAGCAAGGAGGTCCAGGAGCGTATCCCTGTGGCAAGTTGCAAATAGGCCTAATAATAATGACTAGAGCTTCATCTCAGTCTCAAGCTTTTCTTCCTCTTCCAGAAAATCCTCTTCCATTCAGCACTAATGAGTGGCACTGCTTTGCATACATTTGTTCCAAAACCAATAAATGCTTCGACATTTGCCTCACCCTACACCCTACTGATTTCGAAATGCTTCAAAGGTGTTTTAGATAAGCACAAAATGAAATTTATTTAAATAATTTTCGAGATCTATGTATTTGAATAAAATTTTAATATTCAATGAATATCTCGATTCGGGGCGAGTCGCCTCTCTTGCTGCCCATTTATCTTAACCTTTTTAAAATCTTTATTCTTCTTGAAAAGAAATTTCCATGTCTAGTTGAGTCTCTGAGCTAAACGTTCGCAGATTTATAAAAAACTATTCTGGATATTGGAGAATAAAGATCTTAGATTCAACTTATATGGTATATCAGTGGCGGCTCGCTAGGGTAGGCAAGGTAGGCGACGCCTACCTTATCAAGAGTCGCGGGAGCGACTCGTCGCCGAGCATGTGAAAAGCAAAAGAAAGCAAAGAAACTCTTAATACTACCATTTAGTTGACATTCCAATAGATGCCAATGGCCCATTGCATTTAGATGGACGAGTCGTCCCTAGACTATATTATCAAGAATGATTTTAAATCCTTAATAAAAGATAGGGACGTGAAAAAATTTTTTTGAGAAACTTTTCTCTTTCTGGGCGAATATCTCAAAAAGTTTTTAAGATATCGGAGCCAAATTTTTTTTATATTAAACTAGAATAAATAAGGATTATTTTGAGCACGAATTCAAAAAAAAATTCCAGTCCCAAAAAGAATGGCAGAGGCTCAAAGTTGAGATTTTGCCGATTTCGGAAGGTCAAAAGTTAGTCTCTTATTTTTCCTTTTTTTTTTTTTTTTTTTTCTTTTTTTCTTTTTTTTTTTTCATTCTTTTCTTCAATTTTCAAATTTTTAGACAAAGCTACAGGTTTCCCTGCTGGACCGATTTGGATGAAATTTAAAATACAAATAGATACTATCAAAAACCCGATACCTTTGATATAAAATTTCATTTTGGATCAAAAGTGACTTTTTGAGAGGTATTCAAAATTTCAAATTTGTCCTATCTTTAACGTGACGAAAAGACAATTCTAACTATTTTGCTCACTGATGACGTCATCTATGAACATATCTATTAATATTAGTAATTTTCATCCCTAATGGAATAAAAAATTTTAGGATAGATCCCTTCAGATAGAAATACAATAGATTAACGTGATAAGAAGTGCTACCAACATAACAAAAATAAAAAACCTAAAATTTTATAAAATTTGGTGAAATCCTATCTTTATCGTTTCGAATGGATACCAAATGATGTATTTACATTCTACTAACATAACAAAAATAAAAATCCTAAAATTTTATAAAATTTGGTGAAATCCTATGTTTATCGTTTTGAATGGATACCAAATGATGTATTTACATTCTACCAACATAAAAAAAATAAAAATCCTAAAATTTTATAAAATTTAGGGAAATCCTATGTTTATCGTTTTGAATGGATACCAAACGATGTATTTACATTCTACCAACATAACAAAAATAAAAATCCTAAAATTTCATAAAATTTGGTGAAATCCTTGTTTATCGTTTTGAATGGATACCAAACGATGTATTTACATTCTACCAACATAACAAAAATAAAAATCCTAAAATTTTATAAAATTTAGGGAAATCCTATGTTTATCGTTTTGAATGGATACCAAACGATGAATTTACATTCTACCAACATAACAAAAATAAAAAACCTAAAATTTTATAAAATTTAGGGAAATCCTATGTTTATCGTTTTGAATGGATACTAAACGATGTATTTACATTCTACCAACATAACAAAAATAAAAATCCTAAAATTTTATAAAATTTGGTGAAATCCTATGTTTATCGTTTTGTATTAATACCAAATGATGTATTTACATTCTACCAACATAACAAAAATAAAAATCCTAAAATTTTATAAAATTTGGTGAAATCCTAAGTTTATCGTTTTGAATTAATACCAAACGATGTATTTACATTCTACCAACATAACAAAAATAAAAAACCTAAAATTTTATAAAATTTGGTGGAATCCTATGTTTATCGTTTTGAATGGATACTAAACGATGTATTTACATTCTACCAACATAACAAAAATAAAAATCCTAAAATTTTTATGAAATTTAGGGAAATCCTATGTTTATCGTTTTGAATGGATACCAAACGATGTATTTACATTCTACCAACATAACAAAAATAAAAAACCTAAAATTTTATAAAATTTAGGGAAATCCTATGTTTATCGTTTTGAATAGATACCAAACGATGTATTTACATCCTACTAACATAACAAAAATAAAAAACCTAAAATTTTATAAAATTTGGTGAAACCCTATGTTTATCGTTTTGAATTAATACCAAATGATGTATTTAATTTTTACTGTTTGGAATGCATATTAAAATATCTATTCATGGGATAACTTAATATTTAATAAACAAAAATTATTAAATAATATTTAAATGCAATATTTCACAAAAAGAAGTGAAATCTCAGCCAAAAACATCGGAGATGCAAAAAGGGGCGCCTCGCATTATTTTTGCCCAGCGTCGAGGTGAAATCAAAAAAATGCGCCTCGCTTTTCTGATTTATATAAAAGCGAGGATATATGAAACAAATAAAATTCTGTAGGGGTTTTATTTAAGTGAAAATATTTCCTCGCTTTTATATAAATCAGAAAAGCGAGGCGCATTTTTTTGATTTCACCTCGACGCTGGGCAAAAATAATGCGAGGCGCCCCTTTTTGCATCTCCGATGTTTTTGGCTGAGATAAATATACAGATGAAAAATATTTATCAATTTTATATTTATTAAGTTTAAAAATATTTAGTTTCATAAAATAATTACTATATTTATTAATTAATATATATGATTTTGCAAAAAAAAAAAAATTTGAAACACTTCAGAACCTCGTATTTATAAAGTAAAGGCGATATTTTTCTTTGCCTATTTACTGCCTGTACTCCACACTCCGCTGCCCACATTTCTAGACAGTCGCGCATGCGCACAGCAGTGATAGCTAGCGCTATAAGTCGAACGGTTAGGCGATGAACTAAGTAGCCTATGCCAAGCCGATGATAAGTGTTACCGTAGAGCGCAATTTCTCATGAAGATTTATTAGTTCAAATTTCAAAACAAGATAACTTCACAGATCAAATTATTGAATTATTTTCTAAATTAAAAGATAGGCGAATAGATTTAATTTACAAAAATAAATAAATACGCCTTTTTTCTTTCTTTTTTTCTATTTTTCGTAAGTAATATATATATATATATATATATATAGTATATATATATTTGTCGCCTACCCAGTTGTCTCAGTCACGAGCCGCCACTGTGGTATATATAATATAAACTCGAGCCTAATATCGTTCTTGATGTTTCTTTCGAAAACTCGGCTTCATTTTTAATTTGAAAAGGATGATATTGCATTTTTAAGAAATCACACGTAAATAGAGAGTCCTCTCCTTCATTTGGCAAAGAAGTGCGACCCAATTATGACTCCTAAGATCTTAACAAAATTTTATTCATTGCTTTTGATGGCATATTATTTACAAATAATGTTGTTTCTCACGAATGTGTTTATTAAAGCTTTTGTGGTTTGTATTATTATTGTTTTTAATTATAGACCACAAGGAAACAAACCTCTAAGGGACAGTTACGTGCATATATACAACGACGTCTGCGCTATCAACAGTCATTCCTATGAAATTAGACAGAAAAAACTTATTCTAACATCAGGCTTTTTATGTAAACACTTGGTTTTATGATTGTGTCTAACTTGATGGGAATTAGTGTAGATGGCGCCGAAGTTTGTTTCTAATTTCGTAGGAATGACTGTAGATGGCGCTGACGACGTTGTATATAAAATGCCCTTAACAGTCTCTTAGAGTTAGTTCGAACATGAGTCGGAGCAAGTGTACAGTACATGAAAACGACTGCATAATAAACAATCGAAACGTTGAACAGTATTTATATTTTTAATAAATAACTAATAACAAAATGTGGTCTATAATTAAAAACTCCTATAGTAATATTGTATCTCATTTCTGTTCACTCAACACTTTTCACTTATTTCAGACAACAAAATCGGCCTGTTATAGAGAACAGGTGAATGCAAGTCGTTTAGCTACTCAAGTTCGTGGCCTCGAAGTTTCCGTCAAGTCTCTCGGAAATTACGTTCTCACTATTTTAGAAAAGCATCCAGAAATTGATGTTCCTGATGATGTACGAAGATTAGCTAATCAGCTCCGAATTAATAATCCAACGCCAACTCCACTTCGCGTTCTCAACGAAGATCATCATCATCATCGACCCCTTTTGAAATCTGCTCTCAGCTCACCAAATCTCTCAACAAGACTCTCTCAAATGAATATTTTTTCTAAACCTCATTTAAAAAAAGATGAATTTCTCTCTCGCATTGAAGATGATTCATTTAAAGAGGAAAACGAAATTGTTACTCCATTAGAAAATAATAAGGTCAAATTTCGGCCGCCTTTACTTGTCTCGTCTAAATCTGCCTTTGAATTAGGCTCTAATAAACCTAAAGATTCGCTCCCAGATCAACAAGAAGGACTCCATCCATTAGATAGCTGTTCAGTAGCCATCAGCTATTCAGGTTCAAGGCAATTACCAAGTCTTAAACCTCGGAACTCTAAAGATGATCTTCACAATTAATTTTCCTTTAATTTTTAAAATCATCAACGATTCTCAAAAAAAAAAAAAAAATCTAAAAGTTGAAATTATATATAAAATGTATTTTCTTCAATATCAGATAAGATTTAGATTTTTGATTTATATTTCAAACTTTTTTGATTCTACAGATAATTTATTAATTATAAATAAACATAATGCATTTTAATATTTTTAAAATAGTTAGTGTAAAATTTCTCTCAAATTCGTTTTGTCCTTATATTATATTTTATTCTGATCTAAATGATTTTTTGATACATGACAAAGATCTTGAATTTTTATCGTTAGACGATTAAATAGAAATCAGGGACCTAAATGGATCTTGATATAAATTATTTTTTATTATATATATTTATATATATATATACAGCAGGGCCGGATCTAAGGGGGGGGGGGGCATATGCCCCGGGCGGCAGATATCAGGGGCGGCAATTAAAGAAAGATTTACTACAAAAAAAGGTAAAATGATATGAATTTTGTATAGAAAATTTTAAGAAGGGAGCGACAAATTAAATTTTGCCCCCCTAGAAAATCTCATAGTTCCTGCCCTGATATACAGAATATAGAATTTTTATATTCTACTTAATTTTAAAATTCTTTTATCTAGGAAATTCAGATTTTATAAATTAAAAGGAACTAAGTTTTTTTTTATACAATAGATTTTGAACAAATCGATTAAATACCTTTTTGTCTGCTAACATACTATCTATCATAGACGATTACTGACTTGCAATCCACTAAATAATCCAGAAATGGCAACGTCTCCTGGGCTTTTTTCTCCTATAATCTAAATAAAAACTGTATTTGTGATTTGAACAATATCTAAAGGCTGATATATTTTGTCGGAATGGGTGGGGGTGGAGTGGGGGGGGGGGGTTGAAAAACATTGCCTCTCTCTGAGATTTTTTTATTTTATCAATATATTCCATATAAAAATTTTCTTGTTTTGTATGAAGATCTTTTTTTTTCGGTTCCCGATAAACTAAAATAATTTTTTATTTTATTTCCTATCAAAAAAAAAAAAAAAAAAAAAAAAACAAACAATAACATGTATGATGTCATTAGGACGCTAATGATGTTCATGAAAACTTTTAATTATGACCTTGCTCCAAAAAGTTCTGCCACCCCTGCTCTATATGTTTATTTATTCAATTTTCTTTTTAATTCTCAATATTATTTATGTGTTAAATAGATTTTTAATTGAAAGTGGAAACTTTTTCAAGATAATATAACTTTAAAATATCTATTAGACTGAATGAAATCGATAATGATAATTATCAGTATAGTTAAGAGACAATAAATAAACACCTACGTCCCAAAAAAAAAAAACTGAAAAAAAATGTCGGAAGAGATCTAAAATTCTAAAGAAAAGGCTAAGACAATCTAAAATGATTTTCTTTTAACTACACAGGGACGGAACCAGGATTTGAGAGAGGGGGGGGGGGGAGGGTTATGATTTTTGTTAAGGGACCCTTCTCTTTGTCATTAGGCAGGTTCCTTCGGGGGCTTAAATATTTTACTATTAATTCTGATCGATCTTTACGGGACCAAATAAAATTACAAGAATGTAAATTGACCCAGTCAAAATTTATCCTGAATAAACTACAAAAAAGTCTGGCGGCACTTAGCGCTAGCGCACTTCACACAACTTACCTTCATCTCCGGTTTTGTAATATGCTGTTACATCAGATATTTTGTGGTGTTATATTTTTTCGGGTTTATCAAAGTCAGCTCTACAATTTTGATTAAAATTCATAAATAAATTATTTAAAAAAAAAAAGTTTATTCCTCTCCCCTTCTCTCCAAATTGCTTGGGAGTCACTGTAGGTCCATTATTATTATTTTTTGTTAATCTACTCTAACGATTATGATTAAATTGACTGCACATATAAGAAATTGGATGAGATTAATTATTTTTCACCAAAATAGTGTGGGTCTTTAAATTTTTAATTTTAAAAACTGATTTTTTTTATCTTAACTATAGATGATATATATATAATTGGAAAAGTATTGGAGTATATAATTGGAATGACATCGAAATTTCAACGAAAATACATGTTTTGAACTCCAAAATTTGAAACTTGCAAAATAATCTGTCTAAGTGTGTTAACAAAAAAAAAATGTACTTTACTGATGTACTTAGGGTTACCATAGTTTTTCAAAGCTAAGCCGGGACATCCTGGTAATAAAATAAAAAACAATCTCATTTATTATTGTTACACTTTATTAATATTTGGCTATTACAAATCATTAATAACTGTTATAGCTAAATATCACAAAAATATATTGTAAGGCAATTATATAAATGCACTAATAGTATTTATTAATTAGTTGCACAAGAATATTTTTGGGCAGATTTCAAGTCAGTAGAGGAAATTTGAAACTCATTGACTTGTAATCTAAAAACCGGGACATATTTAGCAACCCGCCGGGACAATGGGATGAGTTTGTAAAACCGAGACTGTCCCGGCCAAACCGGGACGTATGGTAACCCTAGATATACATTTTTAGTTTTATTCTATTTTATCAAAATTGCAACGAAAAAATAAAAGATTGCAAGCCCTTAGAGTATAAAGATTATTTATTTTATACAATTAAATAAAATTACAAAAAAAAAAAAAATAATAATTTAATACAATAACAAAATCATGCGGAAAGTATTTTAAAATATTCAGAAATCACTTAAAAAAATTTCCTCAAAAATGTACTTCCCAGATGATTTAATCTTACTTAATTTTACTGATTAAAATTTTTAAAAGAATAAAAAAAAAAAATAACAGTACCGGTATTTAACTTAGCTATAAATACTTAATTAAATAGGCTATAATAAATTTCTATTAAAAATTCAACAAAAAAAAAAAAAAAAAGAAAAATATAAGTTTTAAAATATATAAGGAATAATTAAACAAAATTATTTCTTCAAAATATCTAGTGGAAAAATTTTCTCATCCTATACTATATAAAATATATAAGGGAATTATATTTTTCAAGAAAATTATTTAGAGTACTAAATTACCTAAATAAATGATATAGATATTGTTTAAAATATCTTTAAAATTGACTATAACAGACACCTCTGGCACAATTCCCTTTATAATTTTATAGGCTAAATGATAAATATTTTTTTAATATGAATATATCTATCTATAATACAAATAATAACTTAAGATTTTTTATTAAAATGATATATTTATTTTTATAGTTATTATTAAAATATTTTACAGGATTCATCATTTCATGATTTATAGTTGGTATATGAGAGATTTTATTTTTACCTAATATCACTAAATATGATAACTTTTTGATCATTTTTCGGTTTTTATTTAATAAGAAATCAAAATTTGAAAAAAAAATTTTAATGTACTTTAAAATGATTAAAAAGACAAAAAAAAAATGAAATATTATTAGTTTATTTTTTTCATGATAAAAATAAATTAAATAGCTTTATTTAATTAAGCTCAATTAGAAATAAGATAGAGATGTACTTAATGTATTTTTATATTCTAACAATATAAATAAAAGATATTTTTTATTTTTTAGATATTATATCACAAAATTTAAAAAAAAATTTCAATTAATTTATATTAAAGTATTATTATTAAAAATAATCTCCAAACAAAAATTTTATTAGATACCAGAAAAAAGTAAATATTAGAGAATATGTAAACATGACTTCCAAAACTCGCAAGCTGAAAAATAATAATTTTATTATATTAAAAAATATAAATAAATAAATATATATATATATATGATGTATATAATGAAAAAGCCAAATATATGAATTAAATATATTTAAAGTTATTTAAATTTTTAAATGCGCAGATCCCTCGCTTTTTTCCCTTAATCATATCCTGCACTTAATTCAGATAATTTTTATGCTTATTTATGCTTTAAACTAATTTGTTTATAAAGAAATATATATCCGCATTTATCTTCGAATTTTTTATAATAAATCTTCAATTAAGAAATTTTAATTTTTTTTTATTAAGAGCAGCAACAAGTGGCCACTATATTTTTTTAAAATCGATTAGAAAATTTAGAATTTTCAAAAATTCTTTGTGCCAATCGGCCTTGCGACGGGCCGGCTTGATTCTATTCACGGTTGTCTTTAGTTTCGCCAATCCCGAGGTAATGGCTAAGGGGGCAAAAATTATCTAATTAAAATGTAAAGAAGAAATGCTCTTGTAAACAATGCTTTTAACGATATTAATATGCAGATTCATTTGTAGAAGTCGCATTTATTAAAAAAATAATTGATTGACTGAGAACATAGTAAAAGAATTAAGTCAGATCGCCGCTCCCTGTAAACTCAAATATTTATCCTAACGCGCCTCTAACCAACAACTCCTTTTAGTTATGCAAAATCTTTTCAGGGCTGATAAGTTAAATGCCTATTTGTTAGGAAACTATCCTTTTTCGCGAATCCTCTATTCATTTAAATTCACACACTCGAGCCGCATCGCCAACATTTTAATAGGATTTCACATAATTTTTGCTCGGAAAGTTTTCTAGATAATATATTCAGACATATAATACAAACCAACAAAAAAAACAAACAAACGTTTTTTCATTCGTGCAAATCTGTTAATTATTAACAAAATTATAAACAAAATAATTATCAAAGTCAAGTTTTTAAAAAATCAAATATAAGAAAATTTTCTGATAAAGATCGTGTTTTTGTGTTAGAGCTATTATTGGGTATATGGATAGCGATGAATCCTGACTTTGATAACTGTTTTGTTTATAATTTCGTTAATAATTAAGAGATTATCACCAAGGAATGATTTTTGGAAGGTTAAAAAACTATAGAATATCGTAAGATACGTTTTTTGCATTCAGGGATGGTAAAATCTTTTTAGTGCTGTCCAAAGTTAAAAAAAACTGAAACAATTCAATTGTTCTAAACTTTTAACTCTGTATCTCCGATTGTGTTGAATTTCAACTATCTGCATATTTTTCAGTGGTAACGCCAAAAAATTCGAAATAAGAATTGAAAAATTTGATAGTAATCTTAAGTTACCTGTTAAGAAATAATTTCGTTCGCCTTAATTCTTGAGGTTTTGGATCATAATTTTGGAACATTCTGAGATATTGAAAATAATTAGTATAAAAAAAAGTGAAGCAATTAAAATTTGTTGAAAATTCAAAATCTTTTCTTTCTTTTGGTAAAAGTTTGCTTTCCATATCTCTAAATTGATTTTGATTGAAGTCGAATCTATGCGTTGTGAAAAAACCAAGTAATCCATTAACAACATATAATTTTCGAATTGCGTCCATTAATCTATAAAGAAAATCTCTTTGTTAATACGAAATAAATTTAAAAAAGAATCAAATACTTACAGAGGCTTTTTCCCATATAATATTAAAGCTGTGTCAATAACATATGCAGGAATAATATGCAAGAAAATAACCTAGAAAATAAATAAATTATATAGTGACCTATATCATATAATATGATAGTACTATTAAATGTCAAAGTACACCAGTTCTCGAAAACAGCTCTATTTTTGTCAAATGTTAAATATATACTAAGTTATTTACAGTAGCAATATGAAATTGCGTCAAGACTCGCCTTAGGGAAACTTCGGGGACTAGTTCATTACTTACGATATGTACTTTTTTAGTTTTTTCTTATTTTATAATAAAAAATTACGAATAAATTGATTGATATTTCTCTAAGGTTGCCGAAATTTTTTTTATATTTTGTTGTGGCACTATTTGTGTCGTCAAATATTTCAACCTCTTCGCTTTTTTTTTTTTTGTTCTTGAGATATTTTGTTCACAGACAGACAGACCATATTTTTTGACTTCAAAACGTGTATTTCCATCAATCTCGACATCGAATTTTTGACATGAATCCAATACTTTCTCTCTATATATACGGCATATTTAACTTATAAAGAGAAAGTAAAAACGACCGCACTTCACCTCTGTCCACATATAGTGGGCCAGTCCCGTTAAATGCGCTCCCAGTAGGAGTTTTGGTGGAGATCCAAAGGATTGCCACCGAGAGGCTGGAGATCCTTGGTTCTATGCGTCGGTCCAGCAAAATATATATGACTGTTAAATTAACCAAACTAAATTTAAACTAAAAATTAAATTAACTAGCCTAGTCTCTTATATGGGTCAATATATAACTATTTAAATAATGATTATAATATTTTACCTGAACATAATATATAAGATAATTAGTCACAATTTCAGGATCGGGTTTGCGAAATGCCTTAAGTGGCATTCTTTTAAAAATAAATAGACCAATTCGAATCAAAGAATTGAGTGAGACATCCAGAAGACCTTTTGTTAAATGGTAAACTGGACATGGGTTTTTGTGCCTAAAAAAAATTAAAAATCAATCACTTTACAACTCGCGCGCTTTTTACTTTAACATAATAAAATTAATTTTTTGTTTTATAAAATTATTTTTACACAAAAGATTTATTTATTTAAAACATTTTATGAAATTGAGGGTATTTAATATTCAATAAATACCTCGATTCGGACTTAAGTAGTCATAGATATATTTAACATGAGTGTGAGTAGGTTTTTTTGTTGGTAGGCCAAGCATCCGGGAATCGAACCCAGGATCTCCAGCTTTTCCAGGGCACTCATGTTAAATATATTTTTTTCTTGTTAAATTAAAGAGACCTCGCATAACATGTTACGGAACCAAGGGCGGATCCAGAGGTGTTTCTCGGGGGGAGGGGGGTAGTCTGGTGTGACTGGACGCACAGCACACTATTTTTTTCTTAATTTCGGAAATTTAAAGGCGCATTCTGTACTTGTTTGCCAGAATATAAATGCAAAACAAATTTTTAAGTATTAATTTTTAAAATTTTACATTAAAAATAAATTTTTTTTCGAAAAAAAAGTATTTTTTTCAAATCTCAGGGGGGTAATTACCCCCTTTACCCCCCCCCCCCACTTGTATCCGCCCTTGTAGGGAACCCGCACTAGCTTAATTCGCCCTAATAAAAATTTATACTAGTAGAATACCAAATTTTTGAAATTGATTGGACTAAAATTTTTTTCACTTATTTTGTAAAATAATTTAATTATAAAACAAGGCGCTTACATGTTTTTGGCCCTTCCCCAGGCTACCAACACCATACCGTTTATGACTGTATCAGCTGGGACGCAATCCAAAACAGTGGTGCTTTTAGCATATACAGTTTTTACAACTCCACTGCCACCAGCCAACAACATCCCCATTGGTCCATTGAGATTGTCTACCCATCCAGGCAATGGCTGAGCGTGGGTTGCCACCACTAGAAAACATCACAGAAAAAAGACAAAAATTAAAAATCATGTATAATTAATATAATAAAAGACTAATAACCATAGAAGATCTTCAGAAACTGAATTATTCAAATCAGATTTTGATTTATGGGCCATATGCTGGAAAAAATAAAAAGTCTTACCAACCGAAGGTCGAACAATAACAACAGGAAGACGGTCAGAATAATCTTTTACTAAATTTTCAGCGACCTGTTTGGAGAATGTATATGTATTTGGAAAATGTTCAATGATTCTAAAAATAGAGAGGAAATTATCAAAAAATTCAAAACTTTCAATAATGAAAATTCCACTTACTTTGGGGTCAAACTGTTTATCACGCTTTTGTTTCCCGTTTTCGCTAAATGAAGCATTGATTTCCAATTTACAAGAGACTTATAAACTTTTTCTTCAACATAATTATTTTCGACATTACAAAAAGCTGTAGAAACGTATTGAAAAACCTATAAAAAAAATTTTATTTCTATTAACTTGGATATTTGGCTCTATTTGGGAAAGACAACCCGAGGAAGTTCTTCAAACTCAAATTGTCTAATAGGTTTTTGAAAATGTTTTTGCTTTATAAGAATCATAAACCATCTGTGGCCAGGGCCGGATTTAAGAGTATGCCGTCCATTTGACGCTCCCTCTATAGTTCATATTTGCTTAATACATTTGTTTTATAACTGTGGAACACCTCCTGCACGCTGATTTCTCGGCAAGGATGCAGGGAGGAAAAACGAAAACAAAATTTTTATTTTTCCAAATAGTTTTAATCCTGATATTTGAAAGGCCCAACGGCTCTTCTTCTTCTGACAAAACTAAAAAAATTATAATGATAACAATAGAATTCTACAATATTTTACGTTTTTATATAATGACATAGCATTTAAGGAAATATTGTAAAATTATATTGTTAACACAATTTTTTTCAGTTTCCTCTGAATAAGAAAAGCTCTTGTGCCTTTGAAATATATTTAGAAAAATAAACAATTTTGTTTTTGTTTTCCCTCCCTGGGCCTTGCCGAGGTGTTCCACATATAATTTCTCTCGGCTTCACTTATTGAAATTCAATGTTTTATACAATATATGTATTCTTAAATTCGTACGGGAAATATTATTAACGTCTGAAAAACTTCATTTTAACTTTTGAATAAGTTGCCAATCCGCCGCCCCTGAATTTGTTGCCGCTCTAGGCTGCAGCCTTTTAGGTTTTGTAAAAAAAAACTTATGTAGGTATCTTATCAAAAAATATAGTTCTTGAAACTTTTATTCCTCCTTAAATTAATAATTAGAAGAGTTTAGTAAAATTCAAAAATAGCACTTTTTTAAATACAATTTATTATCTATATCAGTTTACAGTAATCATCAATTTGTATGATTTTGGTTTTAATTAGTAATTAAGGCATATAACATAACCTCAATGTTTCTTCATTGTTGTGAATTTAAGCAGCTCGATGAATTGATTCTTTAGTCGATTTCTCTTATAATTAATTAAATTTTATAATCAACGATTAAAATAAGATAATAATCATTTCAACAATAGAAACAAGCGAGCCAGAAAAGGTGAGGGAATTTGAAGAGCTAGAAGCGCGAGATTCGAGTTTCTAAGAGGAGACTCCTGTCAATTTTGTCTGGCTTTTAACTTAACACACTTCTCAAAATATCCCGAGTCTGTTATTTTTCTTACCAATAGCCACTCGGATGTGGCACTCGTATTTCTTCTAGTCCTTTTTTCTCGGCTTCACCTTCCTCTGACTTGATCGTTTCAATAGTTAAAAGTTTTACATGACAAAATCTCTTAATTTAAAATTTTTATTTTAATTGTTGCTTTTATTATCAGTTATTAAACATCAACTGTTAATACAATTTTTAAAATTTAATTTAATTATTTGAAAAGAATAATAATCATATTCCTATTTATTGTATGCTTATAATTAACACTCACCTCGAGGTTTTTGCATTTTTCAGCAAAGCGTAACATATCTAAAGTTCCCCCGACATTGAGCAAGATGGATCTCTCAAGCGCTTCATCAAATCGAACGGTTGCAGCACTATGGAAGATAATCGAGCATTTTGACTGGATTTCTTCCCTGTCCTCCTCACGCAGACCCATTCCAGGTACTGAGATGTCGCCAACAACTGGTATGACTTTTTTCAAAGCATCTGGCTGACTTTTTCGAACAGTATCCATAAGCTAGTGAAAAAGAACAATTTTCAATTGAATTTAAATTATTTTTAAAATGAAATTATTATTAATATATTTGTATATTCACTCTATCTTCTTCTTATATCTTATATATACTGTAATTATGGTATAGAGATGAGCCAGCCTGACTGACTGAGTGATGGTCAACGGATGGCAGATAGAACTCTGTACTTTGCATTTACTACGTAGCGCCATTTAAGAAGCGATTTTTCGGATTTCGGATCCCACCCCATTTTACAATTTCTTAAATAGCTTTTTTTAACCAAGAGGAGATATCAATTTTCTTTTTGAGCTAAAAAATTACTTAAATATTATATCAAGATGGGAGTAAAAAAAAAAAAAACAAAGAATTTCTTATAGCTGCAGGTGCGATTAAAAATAACACAATGTTATCATAGAATATTAAAAATTTATTCTATTGACATTTCCTTTAGACTTTATCCAAAAAAAAACCTTTTTTATCCCCTCTGTCTTAAACCCCTCAAATTATTTCCAAGTTTAAGCAAATAAATAAACCTCTTTAAAAAAAAGGGTGATATAATCAATTTATCTTAGATTTAAATACAAAAATCCAGACTTCCCTTAAATATAGGCATATAAATATCTGTTTTGTGAATGTTTTGCATAACTCCCAGGCGCCTTTGATTGGTGGCGCCTCTCGTGGCAGTCCGGGCAATTGCTTACCTTTAAGCGTGAGGTACATTGGATGCTGAGACGTGCGATTTTTTACACTGCCGATAACTCGTCGTCAGTATAAAAAAATGAGTTTTATATTTATGTAAAAAAAAAAAACAAAGGACTCCCCCCCCTTTATTGAAAAATAATAAAAACAATACAAATGTAGTTGAATATTTGAAAATAAACTAACGCCTCGCGAGAATATGACGAAAATTTTTGCATTCTAACCACATACATAAATTATAATTTAATTAATTAATAATATTTAACGTTAAACATTTGGCTTACTATTTCTTTTTCCACAATAAAACTTGTACACTAATGAGGAGCCATCAGGGTTAATTGGAATAAATAAATAAATAAATAAATAAATAATAGATTTATTTTGCAATGACGTACATGCACGTGCACGTGCGATCAAAAAGTCTCACGTCGACGAATCCATTGTTACCATAGCCGTATGCACATTAGGGGACATTCAAAGATTACGTAAGCTTGTTTTAGGTCTCTTCAGTTTTTAGAATTTTTTTTTTTTTTTTTTCAAAACCCACGAGAACTCATAATCAAAAAGCCCTTGAGAATCTTGTAATCAATTTTTATATAAAAATAATTTTGAATATGTTTTTTGAGTTTCGAATTTTTTAAATATATTTTTGGATAAATATATATTATAATAATAAACCTCTTAAAATTAAAGTTTATTTATATTGGCAAATAATAAAATTTTAATTTTGAAAGCTTTTCTATCAGTTCTCATTGTCATCAAAAGAGAGACTTTCAGTTAATTAGCCTACTTGTAACCCAAAATTGATTACAAAATTTTCCCGAACAAATAGGTAATTAAATAAATACCTTACCTCAGTGTTGAAGATTTTATCCATTCGTTCTTGGATATTTAAATTTCTTTTTGGTCTTAATAAAATATAGATATTTCCGATGTCCTTTGAAGTTCGTAATAATTTTTCAATTAAAATCTGAAATTTATTAAAATAGAAAATTAAAATATTATTAAATAAGAAATTATATATATTTAATATATAAGATAATAATATATAAATCACGTTTTGTAAGCGGTGAAGAAAATTTAAAAATTTTTGAAAAAACTTATTAGGTAAAATACTATTTCAGGTTGAAGTATTTACTCTAAAACTCAACACAAATCTACAATTTTAGTACAAGATAATCACGCATTGATTGAATATACGAGAAAGTTTAGGGGAAGTCATTATCGAATTTCTTAGTAGGCCTACCAGTATATTAAAGATTAGGGTGAATAAATTTTATGCACAGTACGTGATTATATTGAAACCCTATGTGTACATTTGTTTTTGAATTCTTATTCGTTTATATTTGGGCGTGAGAACTGAGTCCCCACCCCGACAACACTCATCACTAGGGACCGGATTTTAAGCAAAATGCTTTTGCTCAATTTTAAGCAACCATTAGATATTTAATTTCTACACGAATTACGAAAAACTAAGTGAATTGAGATTGCATTTTTTATGCTTTTTTGAGTTTTCATGCTTTTTTCCCCCTTCGGGCTTATTTGAACTTATTTACATAATTTTTTTAAAATAATTCAAAATATTATTCAGCAAAAACGTTCATGTAAAGCAAATCCTTCGGCAACTGCGTAAATTCTTTCTTCGGTGGGCTTTGCCCCTTAATTTTCAAAATTTTCTATTATAATTAATTACCTCCTTTACCCCCCCCCCCTTTGTAACCGTCATTGGTATGAGTAGAAGTTGCTTATGAGATGCTTTTTTTTAATTTTATGCTTTTTTGTCCGGTCTTTACTCATCACAAATGGATTATTCTATTAAAATTATTTATTTAAATCCTATTGATTAAAATTTTATAGTTAAATGATTTACATCTAATTAAATTCTGAAACACAAAGAAAGAAATAAGAATTTGAATATTCACTAGAGGCGCTGGGGGGGAGGGGGTATGAGGGTTAAACTTACGCTAGATATTTTGAATTCCCTCTCAATAAAATAGCCTTATTTATTATTACAATATATAATTAACAAAAAAATCCTAGCCTCCCCCCTTTCAAATCAAATCCCAATTTAAGTTACTAGGGGCCTCTTGGTTTAAATTAAACGAAATTTCATTTTACTTTTAGCTTACAGGCAAGCGAAAAGTGACAATTGTTAGCTACCTATTCTTGTAAGCCAAAAATAAATACCCTGAAAATAAATTAATTATAAAATGAAAGAGTGTGGATCCAGTCCAATAATTATATTAAGAAAAACTGTGTCTGGTAGTTTACTTCTTGGACAAAGGATTTACAGATGGTATGTATTTATAATCAAAAAATTATTAAAATGTTAACAATTTATTTGCTCTTGACAGATGCATAACTGTTTCGCCCCACCTCAACAGCCATCCTCAGAACTGGAAAAAATATACATAGTATTGCAACTAGTCAAAATATGATTATAAACATATACTATTATTGTAAAATCAAATAAAGTCATACATATACTATTATTGTAAAATCAAATAAAGACATATATGAATCTGTCAATCAACTATTTGTATAAATCAAAAATTTAATTGTCATTATATTTACCATAAGACATTATGTGTGGATGTCTTATGGTAAATATAATGACAATTAAATTTTTGATTTATACAAATAGTTGATTGACAGATTCATATATGTCTTTATTTGATTTTACAATAATAGTATATGTTTATAATCATATTTTGACTAGTTGCAATACTATGTATATTTTTTCCAGTTCTGAGGATGGCTGTTGAGGTGGGGCGAAACAGTTATGAATCTGTCAAGAGCAAATAAATTGTTAACATTTTAATAATTTTTTGATTATAAATACATACCATCTGTAAATCCTTTGTCCAAGAAGTAAACTACCAGACACAGTTTTTCTTAATAAATAAATAAATAAATTAATTTACTTAATTATTTTACTTTATTAAATTTCTACATTTTTTAAGGTGTGTGTGTGTGTTTGTCCAAAAGTGCTAAAATTGACTAGTTATTGTTTGTTTTTACGATTCTAATTATCTTGGGTTCATTACAAAAAATATTTGGGGAGGGTCCCTTAATTTTACACCCCCCCCCCTCATTTAGGGGACTATGTCGAAATTTTAAAAATATTTATTAAATTTATCTTAATTAATGTAAATTTAAAAAAATTCATACATTTATTAGCTCTTTTGCATCCGCCTGTTCTCTAAATAACATGAAAATATTACTATTGCAATATATAGATTTATTTTTACTGAGTTTTTGAATGGAAGCCATAGAACACTCTGTGAATCACCTTTTTAAAGGTCTATATTTAATACAATAGAGTAGCCCTAAATTCCAACTTTTATTTTTAAAATTATGTTAAATAATTTTTAATAATTTGACATATATGTGGGCGGCGGCACCTAAAAGAATGCGAATTAGCCCGGGACTTTCGTAATTAAAAGTAACAACTAACTTGGCAAAATTTAGAAAACGAATTGCCCCAAGGGGCGGAAGTTAGTCCTCATCCCCCCGCCCCCTAAAAAAAGTCAAAATAAGTAAAATCTGATCCCTAATTATTAAATAAAAAATCTGGTGTGACAATGCGATAAGCACAGCACACAACTTTCTTTAGGAATCTAACATTGGCTCTATGGAAGGAAGAGCAGGAAAGTGAATTTGAAAAAAACTGAATTACATCTGCAAAGTGTACTTCAAACAATTCTCACTAAAAATTTTAATGATATACTTTTTAAAGAGCATCTAAAAAATAGCTGATTTATGAATTTTAATAAAAATGGGAAAACATTTAAATTCCGTTACCATGGCAACCATTTCTCCTATCTTTTTCCTATGAAGAGTAAACTTCATAAGATTTCAAGGGCAAAATGAGAATATGCATTTTAAAGAGCATCTAAAAATAATTAAAATTTAAATCAAAATCGTTGGACCAAATTTTGAGAAAATCGAAAAAACTGAAAAAGTACATCAGTAAAGTACTAATACTTTTTGGCCGATTTTGTTTAAAAGATTATTTTCACGCCTCACGGGAGGTGCCTAACTTAAAAATAAAATTTCAACCCCGTAGCATCTTTCATGGTTTAAATTCAACACAACAGCAGACCATTTTGAGGGGCTCGCTTCTCAAGCGGCCTCAAAACGTGTATTTTCATCTGGACATCGAATTTTTGACATGAATCCAATTATTTCTCTATATATTACATATATAGGTAAAAGAAAGTAAAAAATAAACAAAAAAGCAAAATAATTTAAAAGTTGTTGGACTTTATATTTGTTAATCCAAACCAAATATTTTTTAAAATTAGATGTGAAATATTTCTTTGTTTATATTTAGCCCCGAAATAAATGAATGATATTCACCTTTCCAATAAATCCACTCCCTCCTGTGACAAATACATGCTTTCCCGCCAACCACTCTTGAATTCCTTCTTCGTTAATATTTTTCATCGTTTCCTAATTCCAAATTCACTGATCAGATTTTATCCAAGAAGAGAAATGAACAATTTCAGCACCGTTATTTATATATTTAATCAATTTAATTAAATCGTTTCCTGTCAATGACTATTCAGAAATATTTAAATTATTTGCTATTAATTCATGACTTGATTGATTTTTATTTTGCGTTTTACGGTATAATTCTCTAAAGGTCTACGTCATAAAGTGTTTTATAATTAATTTATAATTATAGATGTAATTAATAAATATTAATGTATTTCGAAACGATGAAAATGACGTACTTGTGGGCTTTCATGGGTTAAAAAGTTGAGAGCCATTATAAATAAGGCCAGTTTAGTTGGTTGAATCAAAAAATTGAGTGAAAAATAAAAGTATAGTTTTTACTTTCTCTTGCCTATATATAGTATGTATATATATAGAGTGAAAGTATTGGTCAAATGTCAAAGATTCGATGTCGTGATTTTTTTTTATATATCGCTTCCCGTCCCAAGCGAGAAAAATGTATTTCATTTGATTTGACTACAAATCATTTGAAACAAATAGGGATGGGGTCTAAATGACCTTGGATGCCGAAAAATACCTAAAAAAAGTTTTAAAATAACGACAGCAGCCAATACAATACCCCCACCTCTGGGAGTACTAAATTTTAGTAAATGAAAAAAAAAAAAACATATCTGCTCTGCTTTTAATTCTATCCTACTACATATATTCACCTCAGTAAATATTAATTATATTATTGATGAATATAGCAACATTTGCGCCTTTTGCTTCGGCAACCAGCTGGGCTGCGCTGTCGGCCTCGGAGCTGAGACTCTTAACGTCCACCTGACCGAACAAACGGGATCGTCATTCGATAATCGACCTATGAAATTCGTTTCCTTTTTCTAGCTTTTCATCCTATTTCCTTTAATCAATTTACTTTTATGTTGTTTATTGATAGTTAATAACTTAATTGTTTGGGTTAACATCAAATAAAGATACACGCTTTGGAATGGATGATAAATAAATATTTTAAAACATTCTTAGCATATGCTGCATGCTATTTTTCTTTTCTATCTCAAAATATCTTATGAATAGGCTACATTTTAAAGAATATAAAATATTACTTCTAATAGGATTTAAAATTTTAACCCTTTCTTTCTCATTCTATTTCAAATTTATATCAATTGGCTGGCTTTCGCTCTATAACCATTTTGCTTACTTTTTCATTATAATTTTTAAAATTTGTCAGAATCTAAACCCCTCTACTTCGAACCCGCCGAAATCGGTCAGTGGACTCCTTTAGGGAGGGCGATACTCATTCATAAACACTTGCAAAGCAAGCAATATTAAAATAAATAATAAATTCAAATTAATTATTTTTCCACTCGTTATTTAAAGAGAATGGATTTTTGCTATTCAAAAAATAAAAGGATTAGATATAGTTGAGTTTAAAACGATTTTGCTTTAGAATTCTCATTTAAAATTACTTTCTATTAGTCTAATAATGTTATAATAAATTTATTGACATCTTCAGTATTTTTCTTTTTAATGAAAATAAGTTGGCTCTGCGATTTGTTAGAGCTGGGGATCGAGTCTAACCTTTTCTGCCGTATCTCCAATAGCTAAGCCCTGAGGGACTCAGTCGAGCCCCGGCTCGCGTTAAGTGTGATAATTTTAATTAGCAGAGGATTATGGTAAAAACTTCATTTTATTTCAACTTTTAAAATTGTAAATATAAATCTCTTCCACCAAGTTCATAACAAAATTTATTAAGAGAATGATCGACTCTCTCTCTCTCTCTCTCCAGGTGGGTTAGAGGAGAGGGTGGCAGGTGTCACCACCTGCCAGGGAGGCCATCTAGGTGGCTTTTGAGGAGCGAAATTCTATTCTTAACTAAATTGAAATGAAAAGTCAAATTTCATGTTACACCCTTTGGCCTTCTCCCTAGATTCAATTCGAATGTGTGCGACTCTGGTCATTGGCATAGCCTATAGGAGAAATGTCTCGACCCTGTCACTTTTCTATAGATACTAAGATGGTCTCAGCTGAACTAAAATTCATCCATTATTCTTCCAAATTTACGTTTATCCGTAAATCTAAACTCAGCAATCATCCCCTTAAATCTTCTCTCTCTTTTCTGATTATATGTGACCATAGGTCTTTGGATCTAATTCAACCAGTTTCCCCAAAAAATGCTTAAATTTTTACTATATCGGTAAATGCTATGAAAATCAAATTCCCAAATCTATATATTTTTTTTTTACTTCAGATATGTTAAAGAAATAAATGACTTAATAATGGAATCTTTTGTGTTTCCATTACATAATTGAGTTTAGTAAAGTATAAATTCTTAGCAAAATAAATTAAAATTAAATATACAAATTTTCTTTTTATACAAATTTCGCGAACTCCACACCAAAATCATTTCGTTTTTGCTTCCTGGAAGGTAGGCAACAAAAATGACTAACCCACCTATGGATTTATCGATTAATTGTCCCAGAAATCTTTTAGACCCAGTATAAATATTTATTAACTCTCTCTCGAAATTAAAACTTAATAGAAAGATTTTTGACATCTTTTTTAATCATGATTTTTTTATTTTTGCATTTTGTTCAATCTTTAATTTTTTAGCCGTTTGAATAGGTTCATAGACTTGTTTATTTTATTAATCAAGATTTGATTTAATTGATTAATAAAATTCTTGAATTTTCCGTGGTCCCAATCCGTGTTGTTACGCAAAAATGTTTTGAACAGTTGATAAATGCGCGGCGTAAATTTGAGAAGGCGCTCCGATCGCAAGCAGGCCGTCAAGCCAGTCAGGCAGTCAGCTCTGAGCTCCCCCTCAGGTCAGCTCAGTCAGCTAGTCAGTCAGTCCGTGTAGCTTCTGCCCAGAGGACCTGGGCACCTCTACTTGCTTTACCTACCTGCCGTGCTCTGTACATTCATTTATTTCTCTCTCACCTGCCTCACTTATAAAAATAAATAAATAAATAAATAAATAATAAAAGATAAAATAATACGATCTTCCTACTTCGAATCTCGGGGCCTTGGAAACAATCCAGTAGTCCAGGTCTAGTCAAAATTTTTTCCATTGTTGCAAGTGAGGTGTTTAGATAATTATAATTAATATTATTTATTTGTATATATGTGTACAATACAAGAAAAATAAAATGTTCAGTAATTTCTATGTGATTTTGTGAAATGCCAATTGTCTGTGATTTATTTTGAAAAACAAAAAAAAAAAAAAAAACAAAAACAAAAAAGAAAAAAATAAACACTCCAAGACTGATTGCAAGTGTGTTATTGTTCTTCACTGAAAAAGATCTCAAAATCTTTTTTCATGGTGTTTATGGTAAGTAGTATGTATATATTAATAAGTGAGAGATGTAAACCTAGGTAGAGTAGATGAGTGGAGGTGGAGGTGGAGGTGGAGGTGGGGGCTCGGGCTCGGGCTCAGGAGGCGCACCTGTGAGGCTTCCGGAGATGCGCCGCGCCGCACCGCCCAACCCAGCCAGCCAGGCAGGTGTGGGTAAAAGAACTGCAGGTGCTCATGCTCCGGTGACACTCCCACTCCCCTCGCATATCCATTGCCTTTATCTTTAATAACAATTGTCTCCAAACTGACCTCACTATAATATAAGATGTTCTTTTAAAAAACATTGATTGTCAAATCTAAAATTATTATATTTTTGATCTTTGGAGTAATTTAGGGGCGGGGGGAGGGAAGGTGACTGTCAATTGTCCTCTCCCCCATTCAAAATTATATTCGATTTTGCCATTTAAGAGGTCATCAAACCTCTTCTCAATTAATACTAATTGAAAATTAGTTGATTAGATATCTAGGTATGGCTCTACTTCTTCAAAAATTGAAATTTACACCATCTATTAAATGGACCCTGTTATGCAATGGTGTGTCAAAGACCAAAAAAATTCAAAAATGAGTTAAGCACGGAATATTGTTTCAAATGCTATAATTAATAGTATTTTTTATGAAATATGTCCTAAAAAAATTTATATTTAATGTTACTTGCACAATTGACAAGAAAAATTATATATAATCCAATGTAAACAAAAAACTTTATTGTTGATTTTCTCAAAACTCGATGTTTGGTCTTTGACACACCATTGCATAACAGGGTCCAATGGTAATTATTTGTCAAAATATCGTACTGCTCTCTTTATTTAAACCTCCTTCAGGTGTCTTGTCACTTGAAAGTACAAAAGTGACATTTTTCTGTTTTTATTTTTGAAGCACATTTATTTATTTCTTCTTTTCTTTGAGATTAATCGATGAATACGGAGGCGTTGTATGAGGGACAGAAGACATGAGTAGATAAATATCTATAGTTAATGTTTAATTGTGGCTGTTCATTTAAATTAAACACCGTACTAGTGTTTTTTTTTGTACACTAAACAAATCTCTTTGTAGATATATTTCTGACATTCATATGAAATAGTTATTTTTTAATTGAAAGCATACCCAATTGGTTTATCTTCTAAGAGAATAAAATTGTCTACTTGTCGTGAATTAAGTTTTTCCTTCCTCTATAGCGATTCAATGCCAATTGTGACATAGGAGGATATTGTATAATTCCCACCAAATGAAGCTCTTGTTTTTTATTTTTTATTAAATCAAATAAATTTTATCAATAAAAGAGCCTTAATAAACATAAATTTATTTTTATTTAAACCCCCATGAAAATAAAATGCAAGCTAACGTTACATGTTTTAAAGTTATTAGACTTATTTTAAATTTTTCTCCCTTTTTAGAGCTTAATGTATGTGAAAAAAATGCCTGTAGTGTCTTTTTTGTTAGCGAAAACCCCAGTGGGGTGATAATTAAAAAAAAATCATTCACACCTATTAGCTTTAGTAAAATACCATGGGTTGAGTAGATTAGTTTGCCTTTCCTTACTGCAAGGCGGAGAATCCAAATGAACACCTCGCTAATGATAATTATTTTAGAGTAATTGGTCCATTAATTGGGGTTAACTTCCTTCCAGCAGACAAAAACGTACGAACTTATGAACCCCATTGTTGTTATATGGAAGTGTACAAATTTCAGATTAATATTTTCAATTAGTTTTATTCTGGACATAATTTTTATAAAATAAGCGTGAATCTACTTAGGTTCGGATACATATAAAGTTTTTATAGCGTTAAAGTCACTAGTTTTGTCAGAAGAATGATTTGTCGGGAAATTGGTTGTTGGTCAAATGAACGGAACCACTTTCTAACATAAAAATTTTACTATTAAATTTTTATTAGGACATTAACTTATTTTATGAACAAAGGAGATAATCAATTGAAAAAAAAAAAACTTGCTTTTGCTCAGGAATTCTCTTTTCTTCTCTCCCCTCCACCTTAGATTAATAATAAACATTTCAATTTTTTTTAATTTTTGCCAAGAATATGTATATTAGACAACTATTTAAACTTGAAGTGTTGGATTGACTAGAAATTGATCAGCTGTTAGTCATGTAGGCCCTTAGTACAATATAGCTCGCTTGAATTAATTTATTTAAAAATAAAAAAACTTATTAAATATTTTGTGGATATTTAGAGTTTGGTTTGGATTTAGATTAAAGGCCCTTTGGCCAGCTATCAAACTTAAAGTTTTAGGCTCCTAAAGGTACTCTCATGAAATAGAAATGACTACGGTTGACCCAAAATAACGTCCAATTATGAATTTTGAATCAAAAGTGCAAAAAATTTGAAAATTTAAATTTAAGGCCTGGAAAATGTATAAAAGACTATTAATAGCCCAAAATGTATTTTGTGTTAATTAAAACTTTAAAATGGAAAGGCCCAGGGTAATTTTATGCCACTAATTGTTTTTTTTTTTTTTTTTTTGCTCTTCCAAATTTCATTTTTTGACTTTTGTCAGCCAAGCTATTTAAAAATGAAAGTTTTTTTTTTTTTTTTCCAAAAAAACTGATTTTGAAAATTTAATTCACTTATTATATCAATCTATACAAAATGGTAGTTCCAGTAAGAAAACTTTGTTTGAATGGGGCGATTTCATCCCCCTCTCACCTCCTCAAATGAATGAATTTGAAATAATATAAAACTTTTATATTTTTATCAATTTATTTTTTCGAAGAAGGGGTTTCAGCTTGAATATCCCATCCCTTGGCTACATAGGAGCCGGAACTGGGAGGGGGGCAAGGGTACATTACCTCCCCCTGGCATCCTATAGGAGGGGGCAGAGGGGGCAATATGTCTTCATTTATTTTTAAAAATGATACATTTTTACTTTTGAAAAATAAAATCTCCTAAATTAAAAGAGTAAGAAATTCATTGTTTTTCCTAAAATATTTTATATAGACCCTATTGTATTTCTAATTTCCAAAAACATTTTATATTGAATTAAAAGAAGAAAATTAAAAATATGTATTTCCTTCCAAATAGTATAAATATAGCCTAAAAAAATTTTGATAAAATCACTAACAAATTTTTTTTAATTTTAATTTTATTAAAATTGTGATTTTATTTAAAATTTTTAAAGCTTTATAGTATATTTGTTTTTGTTTTATGCTATTTGAACATATTAAATTATTTTAATTTTCTAAAAAAAATTTTTGCCCCCCCCCCCCCCCTGATTCAAATTCGTTCCGGCGCCCCTGGTTAACTACAGTAGTGCAGCTTTGAAAATCGTCTTTTTGAGTTGATCCTTTACCCGAAAAAGCCACATGCTCAGTGGCCAAAACTTTGTATTATTAATATATATAATAAATAAATCACAGTTAATCCAAAAATTTATTCATTGCTAATAAGTGATCGAAGAATAGGTGAGGCGTTTTCAAAAGAGGAATTTAGTATTTCCATCAAAAATTTTTCAATTATTTTATTTAAAAACAACATAAGTACGAAGCGCTTATTTTAATTCATTTTTCTAGATTCGCGAACAAATAAATCTTTAAATTATTTTAAACTAAAAACATATTGCATAATCATAAACTAAAAAGAATCGCGCGATAAATAAAATTCTTATTACAACCTTTTAAAAGGAAACGCACCTTTAAGGATAAAATTTTCCCCCTACCCAAGTTTCTTTGCAGACTCTTGGCACTTAGCACTTACGTGCTGATGCGCAACGCACGCTAATTTGCGCCATCTTTCTTATCCTGCTTGTCAGCATTAGGATCCAGGTGCTTAAAAAAATTAACACTTGAACCAATATTTATTATACACCCTATTATTAGAAATTTTCTATTTTTTGAAAAATCCTATTTGAAGTTGAATATCGTCAATCAGATTTGCCGAGCTGGATAGGATAATTTGAAATTGCTTTCTTTTCTTCCCATCTCTCCTAAACAAACCTTAACTGTAGTTTTTGAGTAATGAGCGACTGTCTTCCCAGGCATTGAACTTTTATTTCGGGATTCAATGAATCCCACAATCCGATCTAAAAAAGTATTAAGTGAATTTGCAGAAAAATTCCTTTAAACTTTTATCTCTAAAGAAAAATTCTAAATGGTGTGATGACTATCAAAAAAAAAAGATTCAAAATTTTCAAGAAATTCACTTGTCAATATTTATAATTCAACAAGCCATTAATACGTAGTTCTTTGAAACTGGTTAAGAAAATATTCTTAACGATGGTGTGGTCTGGTAATATTAATATATTTTAAAACCTCTTGTAATTAAAATATATTAAGAAAATATTCATTTTCCTGATTCAAGATTTAAAAATCTGGTGGTGCCACTCACCTTTCACCTGCGCTTTTTATTTTTAATATTTTTTGCCAACTAAAAATAAAAACTTTGTGGTGTTAGTATAGTTAGTATAACGTGGCATTCATTGGCTTAAGTAGCGTTTTTTTGTTGTTTTTTACCCCATAAATATGGAGAAATATTTCGCACCGAGGAAAACGAAGCTTAAGGGATGAAAAGGCAGTAGATAATTGTTCTATTTTTCATTTGGTTTGAATTGATAAGCTACATAGCTTACTTTTGAATGGAAAATGTAAATTGGAACACATTCTTGACCACATCGACTATAGTAATTGTACTTTAAGCAGCTAAATATGTTTGTATAACTTCTTTTTACTTTCTCTTACCCTATATATGAAATATATATAGAGAGAAAATATTACGATCATGTCCAAAATTTGATGTCAAGATTGTGGGTCCCGCAATCTTATGTGTGTAACGATTTTAAGCATGAAGAAATTGAGCTACCGGATTGAAATTTTATATTTAAGTTAGGTACCCTCCCGGTTCCCTTTTTGTTTTGCAACCTCAAAATAAGTTTTTGAACACGGCCAAAAAGTACTAGTACTTTACAGATGTACTTTTTCAGTTTGTCTCGATTTTCCAAAACGATTTTATTTAAAATTCATAAATCAATTATTTTTTACATGTTAAAACTTGTTAAATCTTTTGAAGCACACTTTACCCAAAAAAAAAAAAAAATTTTTTTTTTTTTTTTTTTTTTTTTTTTTTTAAAATATTCATAATGAAAGCTTTTAGGGGTCTTGTACTTCATAGGAAAAAGTTAGGAGAAATGGTTGCCATGGTATATATTTTTCTTTTTAGATTAAAATTCATATAGTCTAAATCAACTATTTTTTAGATGGTCTTTAAAAAGTATATCAGTAAAATTTTTCGTGAAAATTGTTTGAGGTAGACTTTACTGATGTATTTCAGATTTTTCAAATTCATTTTCCGGCTCTTCCTTCCATAGATACAATATTAGGGACCCCTTAGGATCTTTATACACATTAAAAAAAAAATTTTCTAATTCTTATGAAATTTTATATTTAGGATTCTCTATTGTGTATAAAATGTCCAAATATGAGATTAAAATTTTGAAAAATAAACATAGTTTATTTCAAGCAATCAACATTTAAAATACAGTGCCAGTCACACCAGATTTTTAACATTTGAATGAAGAAAAATTAAAAATCCATTTTCTTCACTAGTGGTGGTTTCCTTATTACATAAACGAAAGTATTAGGCCTAATAAAAAGAATTTTGAAATTTTTAATTTAAAATAAATTATCGGT
Source organism: Euborellia annulipes (assembly GCA_023213315.1). NCBI lineage: Eukaryota > Metazoa > Arthropoda > Insecta > Dermaptera > Anisolabididae > Euborellia > Euborellia annulipes. The sequence goes on along the minus strand of JAKCPI010023552.1, from coordinate 43,231 downwards.
AAATTTCTAAATTTTATCTCAACCCGTCCCACTCGCGTTTACACGCGCACACACGTGCATGCTAAACTAAAACCCTTTATTTATCCAATTAGTTGAAATAGAAAAATGACAACCCAAAAACAGATTAGTGCTCTTTTTTGAATCAATATTTATGTACAAGTAGAAAATTTTTCTTTCACTTTGTTCTAGAAAAATTCACTATTTTAAATTGGTTACAGAAAAATTCAGTTTATATAATCTATAATCTAATTCAACTCTTTATTTAGATATTTATATATATATATAAAATTAAATATTCTATTAGTCATATTGAACGGAAGTATTTATTATAACCATTTAAAAGTAATATAGATGAAAAAAAGTAAAAGATTTTGAAATATTAATTCATTCAGAATTTCAAGAAAATTATGCAAAATAAATAAATATTTAAATCACGGTCAAGTTGAAGGTCCCCAAGCTGATCCAGATAAACATTTTTAATTAAAATAAATTAACATAAATATTGATATTTTTAATTATTTAAATATATCGAATTAAATAACCAACTTTTTATTTTATAAATAAATACTAAATTTTATAAACACAAAATTTCATTTCAAATTTTATTAAAATAAAGATTCCTCTAAATATAAGAACTTAATTAAAGCATAGGCTACTTAAATTACGTGGATTTGAAAGTCAAACCAGTTTTTTACTTTTTATAATGCGCTAAGTCTCGTCTTTGGGAAAATTCGGTTTCTAGTATTTTACTGAAGTACTATTTTAGTTTTTTTCCAATTTTATAAAAACAAACGACCGAGCTTCAGCTACGTCAAACTGGAACTAAACAGAAAAGCAGTTTTTTTTACTTTCTTGTATACGATGTAGAGAAAGTTTGTAGTCGTCTAAAAAAATTCAACCTCGAGATTTTGATGATCCTCGACGTTTTAACATTTTAATAGTCCTAAAAAACCAATTTTCAATATTTATTTTGCCACTTTTGCCCAATGGAAACAAATTTCTCTTGGTAGTAATATACAGTAGCGTAGCTAGGTGGGGGCGAAGGGGGCGCTCGCCCCCCCCCCGCCCAGATGCATCGAGCCTTTGGCGCCCCTCAAAACCGACATAGGCGCCCTAGGGCATATAGCCCAGGAACGGTGATTTTATCATATTCTTTCCATAGATTGTCCAAAAATTTTTTTAAATTTTATTACAATTTAAAAAACGGCGCCCTAGTTGAGCTTCGCCCCCTCCACCCTCAAAGGCTAGTTACGCCGTGGGTAATAATATCTACACTGTGTCCCTCCAAGTATACTTGTATTATAATAATACTTGTTCCCTAGAGCCTGAATAAATATGCCCTTTTTGTGGGAATTTTCATGTCTTATAAATTAAATAATTTCACAGGCTAGCGCCTTTCTTGTCTATTATTTATATATTTTATCTTGGGATATATAAAGAAAAGTGTGCTTAGATTCATGACAGAAGGAGGCGAGTAGCTTCTATACCAAATAAAATTTCACAACTTTTGATCTTAATTTATTGGGCTAACAGGACCACGATAGGTTTTAACAATTTTCATCTTTTGAAAATATTACAATATGTTGTTACTTATTTATTCAGAATTAACATATGTAAACATTTACCATATGTTGGTAACAACTTGTCCGTATTAAAAAAAAAAAATTGCCATTAGCGAAGCCGTCCTTCAGGATTCAGAGACGAAACAAGTTATGATGATTTTATAATAAAAAATTATGAATGTTGACCCTGGTTATCAATTTAATATTTTCTATTTTATTACAAAATTAATTTTTTAGCATTTGAAACCATTTAGAGTTCTATCTTCAAATTAATTGGTAGCCAATGTATTTTTTTGGACGAGAATCGAACCTCTGACCAGTAGAATGAGAAACAAGATTTACTAACAAGTAAAGCCTAGGGCCAAAATGAATCAGGGTTAAATAATTTTTTTTTTTAGATTAATATATTTGTATAATTTAATTTTAATCAATTAAATATGCTGTTAGAATGGACTGTTTAATGAGCGTGCTCCCGGATGTTGGGCTCCAGAGGTTCGGGATGCGCAGCCTTGGAGAACTCCCGGAGCCGCTCCTGGAGCACTCCTCTCGAATGCCTTGAAAGTGCCAATCATCCTTAATGCTGATGAGCCACTCAGCTAAAACCTTTCGAAATCATACTTACTAAATTTTATCTCAAATCCCTAAATTAATTTTTTTTTAAATTTCATTATAATTAATTATATATTTGTTCATCCATTGTTAATTATATTTATTTTTTTACATCAAGAAATTGCACCTTTAATCATCATCAAAAATAAACACAATTTTTTTGCATTTTAATATAATAAGATAAATTAAACTGGAGGTATCAAATGTCTTACATGAATCCAAATATAGGGAATATAATTTACAGGTTCTCCGTCCCATCTCTAAATCTTCGGAATTCTACAGGAGAAGTGAACTATCTTTTTCTTACACCAACCCCGAATTACATTTTTGACACTTTCTCTCAAAATAATGTCTGAAATCTTTGCAACAAAAGCGTTTTATTTTTTCTTTCGCCTTCTGTTGATTAGTCGCTCGGGCAAACAGCAAAACTGCATAATTTACGGGATATGCCAAGTATTGCAATATCATTTATTATTAAAAAACTTATTAGGGCGCAATCTTTGACACGACTAGCACCAGTATCGTTTCTGTTTGCTGGAGGAAAATAGAATTTTTTTCTTTTGTATTGTTTCTTTTTTGCGAGTGCCTCTTATTTAAATTAATCTGGTATCTCGATTTTTTATTTTTCCGCATCTCTAAACGCAAGTTTTCATTTTTTCTTAATTAAGAGAAATCAATCTTTTCCATATTAAGAATTTACAATATTGAAATAATTTTTTTAATTTTATTCTTTTAATAGTAATTATGACAATTCTACCAATGTATAATTGTATATTTTCTCATTAAGGTAAGTAGGTGAATGGCAACCACGAGTTACCCTAGCTAAGGATGGGATTTTTCCGGACCCCCTTTATACTAGTCCTTATTCCCCCACCCCAATCAAGCTTTAGACCATGCGAAGGGCCGGCTTTTTTCTTTTCTCACCCTCTTTAAAATAAAATTTGCCGACCTCGCATAGGGACAAGTCCAGGATTTCTGAATATTTTCAAGAAACAAATTAGATCTTATGAAAAATATTTTACAGATACATTTTGAAAAATTGAAATTTAGTAACCTAGAAATTGGGATATAAAAGTGTTCATATCTCAAAATGTTTGCTTGTTTGGCTTTTGTAATTGTTTTCATGTTTTTGTTAAAATTTTGTGTTTATCTTTGTATTTTTTTTATGACTAGAGAGTATGAGGTTTAGATTAGCATGGACACCCCAATCAACCCCACTGCCGACCATGTCCCAATCTCTTGTTGAACAACGCTAGCACACAAATAAACATTAGGTAAAATAGCAATTAACTCTAGGTAAAAGCTTAGATTTCACTCAACTATATTTATTTCTAAATAGTTATTTATATCTGATCCGTTAGAAATGACCATACGGGTCTTCCATAAGAAGAGTCAAATAATAAATAAGTAACAAAATTATCCCTTTTACAGGACGTTTTTTTAATTTAAATAAATTTCGTTTATTCCCCGGACTGGCTGGGATGCAAATAATGTCCATGGGAGTAACCAACCTATTTATACAATACATGAATAAGTTCCTTCTCTCTGGCTGTACTTTAGCCTTCTCCTTTCGAAGATTATCTCATTAAGGTCGGGGAATTAATTAGGTATTTATAACCAAATTCAGATTAGAGATATGGGTTGGTTTAATGCTCTCCAAAAAAATCCGGAGTGACTTCTCGCACATCACATAACTTGTTTATTAATGTATTTATAATTATTAATTTATCAAGAATATCATAAATCGTGACTAAATGAAATCTTCACACAAATTCGATTTCACTGTTTGCTTCCAATTATAGTTAACGCCCTTTTTATGTATAAAAGATATTTAAAAACTATATTTTATGAACATAAATATGACATAAAAATTAATTTCTATTTCTATTTTATTATTTTTCAACTAGATAGAGATTTGATTGAAAATAGTTGGAGGTTTTTCAAACAACGCCCTCAAGACTGTAAATAAGCCAGTTAATATATCGGTTAAGATAAGAAATAATGAGTTTGTGTTTGATAGCGCTCCCTGGACTCGAACCAGGACTTTGCGATTTGGCGGCCGAAGTTCAGGGGGGGGGGGCGATTTGCTTAATCAAACTCAAACTCATGTCGCAAATTATACAATACCTTATCTTAAACGGTGACATTATTTTTTAATTCTATTTATCAGGATAATACATTTATCAATATGTCTAGGATCTAGGGGGGGGGGCAATTGAAGATTTACTAAAAAAAAAAGGTAAAATGATATGAATTTTGTATAGAAATTTTAACTTTGTTTTTCAAAAAAGATTCTCGGAGCGAGTATGTTTGTTAGTTTGTAATTATGACTGAGCTGATCACAGAACAAGGGCGGATACAAGATGGGGGTAAAGAGGGTAATTACCCCCCCCCCCCGGAGATTAAAAAAAATACTTTTTTTCGAAAAAAAATTTATTTTTAATGTAAAACTTTAAAAATTAATACTTAAAAATTTGATTTGTATTTATATTCTGGCAAACAAGTACAGAATGCGCCTTTAAATTGCCGAAATTAAGAAAAATAGTGTGCTGTGCGACGAGTCATACCAGATTCCCCCCCCCCCCGAGAAACACCTCTGGATCCGCCCTTGTCACAGAAAAAGGTCATACAGATTTGAAAAAGTTCTCCCCCAGCGCATAGTCGAGATCTCTGAAGGGCCCTTTATACCGCTCAATAATAATGACATTACTTTATCAGAATCACATGCTTATTAATGGTCTTTCTGATTAAGCAACTTGATTATTATTGACCTTGTAAGGGGCCCTTAAGAGTCCTTAAATTATTTTGATAACCTGGAAGTCCCTGGGCCGAGCCCCTGCATAGATGCAAGGCCCGCCGAAGCGGGCTGTTGCGGCTAGTATTAACATATAATTATTATGTCTAAATCTAAGGTTTTTCACCCCCCCCCCCCTATTTAAAATAACTTTACTAATGGGCTCCCTACAGCTGTTATGCAATACTCCCGGACAATGATCTCAGTAGGAGTTTTTCCGAAAATTTGACAATTTGATTACTACCATAGCACTTTGATTATTGGTTAACTCTCAGCCCTCCATATGGTCAATAATAAATTTTTATTAAATAGAATATAAAAAATTCAAATTATTCGGTTTCTCTAAACATTGATAAATTGGTTTTTAGTCTATGAATTCAAATTTCGTTTAAAACCTAATTCCCTTGACGTCAAGGTCATCTTCATCCTTGGTCTTAAAAGCGGAGGTTTTTTCAATTCCTTTTCTTCAATTAAATTGTGAATCTTCATTGCCAAACTCTTCTCTTTTTTTAAATGAATTTATAAATAAAATCCTATTTCCAGGCTGACCGTCCTCTTTTGTTCGTTTGTCCTCTTCATGATCATGAGGAGGAATCCAGCGATCCTTCTTCGAAATGGCCTCGCAACAAGTAGCTCTCGCACTTTCATATTATCTATTCGATGCCGGCAAATAATATGGATAATGAATAGGTTTTCTTTTTTTGCACTTTGCAATCGTGCACACCTCATTAGCAACCATCCTGTCTGTAGAGCCTTCATATCATTCTTCTATTCATTTTCTTCTATTAAATCAATGAATTTTTAATTAATCATTTCCAAATAATATTTTAGTACAAAAAATTTCTATTTTTTTTTTTTTTTTTTATAAAAGTAACTGATCAAAAAAATTTTTTTCTCAAATTTCACTGTATTTTATTGATTTTGGTAGCCGCCAGACCCGACAGCCTTTTAATTCCCACTCTGCATTATTTTTCAATATAAGCTTCGATTTAATCAAATTTGAGATGGTTGTCTTTTTAATCAATTTTTGGTCCAAATCATAGGCGCCGGAACTGGGGGGGGGGGGTATACTGCCCCCCCCTGGCATCTTATAGGAGGGGCAGAGGGGGGCAATATGTCTTCTTTTATTTCATTAATTTTTAAAAATGATACATTTTTACTTTTGAAAAATAAAATTTTTTAAATTAAAAAAAATTACAAGAGTAAGAAATTCATTTTTTCTAAAATATTTTATATAGACCCTATAATATTTCTAATTTCTAAAAAATTTTATATTGAATTAAAAGAAGAAAATTAAAAATATTTATTTCCTTCAAATAGTATAAAGCCTAAAAAAAATTTTGAAAAAATCACTAACAAATTTTTTTTAAATTTTAATTCTATTAAAATTGTGATTTTATTTAAAATTTTTAAAGCTTTATAGTAAATTTGTTTTTGTTTTATACTATTTGAACATATTAAATTATTTTAATTTTCTAAAAAAAAATTTTGTTGCCCCCCCCCCCTGATTCAAATTCGTTTCGGCGCCCCTGGTTCAAATCCAGGATTTCTGACCTCATGACATGTAATTCACTTGAGGCCCGACACCCGATAATATCAATAAACTAGCGGAGAGCATGGCATATCCATAAACAAAATATTAGTTTTAAACTATTAACCGTAGGCTCTAGTTGAAACATTATGTATTCATGAAAAATTCAAAATACTAAGTACCTACCATTGAAATTTATGACGCAGTGTTTTTAATTTAATTTCTCATAAAAAAGCAAGATATCCTCCTGGAGACCTCAAGTCCCGTCACCACAACCAGTTGCATATGAATTAGAAATTTTTATGTTAACTGAGAGAGAGAGAGAGAATTAATTATTCGATTTAGTATTAATGTAAAATAAATTAGCTATTAAAAATATATGAAAATTTTCAAATTATTCAATGACGGTTGCCACCCCCCTCCATTCCCTTTCAAGTATGATTTTATTTTTATTGGTTCCTTATTTTTCTTCCGCTTTTTGGACAATCAATCCTGGAAAGTAAATAGTTTGAAAATCAATTAATATTATTTTATTTGCCATATTTAAAAACAGTTTTTGTTTGTTTGTGATTATTTATCTATGAATAGTAGAGAAGAGGTTGGAGGGCTTTAAGTTTTAAAGCCCTTGGCCGGGGTGAACGTCCTCTGGGCGGCCAAGGCCTCAGCACCTCAGCACCTCGGCCTCTCGGCCTCGGCAGGTGCACCGGCCTCACCTGCACGAGGCCTTGTCTCATATACAATGCAAAAAATCCTATTTATTTAACTGATACCTTCCTAAGGGATGCTACCGATTCAGTTTTCACATTTCTTTATTAAATATTTTATTAGAACATGAATTACTATCTATTACAGTTACATTATTCTCTCAATTCACAATTAATTATTAATATTATTAATTATTTAAAAAAAAAATATTTAATTCATCTTTTAACATTTTTTTAAACAATTTAATTTATATGGAGATGCAGGTATTTTTTCGTTATTTCATTATTTGCAAATCAACGAATTTCTTTAGCAGTGGGCGCCTAACTTTTTTGATTTCCGGCTCCCTTAATATATATTATAATTTTGCGAAACTCTTAAGGGCCATTTAAGCAATACGTAAGCAACCTAGAAGGGTTTGCATTTGCTTATTTTAATCAGTTGATCACGTTAACATTTTTAAAACAAAAAATTAAATGTTTATGTAAGCAAAGAAGATTAACAATTTGCTAATTATTGATGAGAGATCTAAAACAGACAAAAAATTGCTTACATAATACTTGAATAGTCTCTATGTCATAATCGGTTTGGACTTAGTTTGAAGCTACAACCCAAAATTCTCGCGACAATCTATTTTAATTTAACAAAGTATTGCCTGGGACCGAGAGCCAGAGATAACTGTTAGATGTGATCTTGTCTAAAGTAGGTTGAAAAAGAAGTCTGCTCAACCTGAATTTGGACACGATCCGCTAATTATACCTTATTATTATTCTTTTAAAGAAACATGAAAATGACAAGCAACACCTACACGAGCTATTAACAACTTCCGAAAACAACCAGGTTTTTCCCTCTTTTCCTGGAATAATTAACAGCATCTTCATTGAACAACTTATTATATAGATTTCGAAAAATAATTTTTTATTTGACCTTGAAGTGAATTTTATTTTGAGGTCCGCATCGCCGGTGTCTTTTTATGAGATTCTCGCGTTTTTAATTTAATTGGCTAAATATCCTCAAAGATATGTATTTAGTGCCCTTTTTAATAAAAGCGTTTTTATTTTCTTTTCTTTTGGTGGGCATTTCGGCGCCCCATAGGCTCGGTGCCACACCACTTGCACTTATGTAAGGCGCAAGGCGCAGGCCTGACTCCCACTCCAATATTTTTCATTCAAGGCCTTAAAATTAAAATCTTTAAAAATACAATATATTTTTAAAACGTTAATTTATCTTTTTTGACAAAATGAGAATCAAAGGTCCTAGATCTCTTATTCCCAAAAAATAAACATATCAGCAAACTTGTCGATTCCCCTCATGAGCTCCCTTGTTATTCATAAAATTCATAAAAAATATACATTGAATCCAATATTTTTTCTATACTACCCTTGGCATTTTTTGACAAATTTGCCAAAATGTACACGACTGATCTGTTACTCGCGTAGCCGGAAAAAAGTTTGAGAAACTATTTATGATCGCCAAGAACATTTTTTCCACTTCTTCAGTTATTAGTGAATAATATTTATTCGATGCGGAATATTATTAATTTTTGAATGTTTGCGTAAATGTTTCCTAGAAGGTAGGCAGCCCAAATTATTCACTATTACACGGTGAGCCTCCTTTAGCTGCTTATGTGGGTCTTATTATACGCCATAAAACCAATTGATATAATAGCCTTTTGGTATCAAATGTTATATATTTGATTAGAAATTTTAGAATTGAACATTTTGATTATTTTCAAAACCTAATCTTACCCGTATTTCAAAACTTGAGCCAAACTTATGACCCAATTTTGAATCAAACTAGTCGCGCCGCGTGAAATAAATTCAAATATAGTAATGTTGGAGTTGCGAGGATGCAGCCAAGGAGGATTTGGACCAATAAAAACACCAAGTCCAATATGAGGCGTTTAAAATTTTATTTTGTCATCTTCAGTCCTTTAGGCTACATGACAAATTGAAATATAATTTAATTTTACAAAATGTAGCCACATAAAAATAAATTAATTAATTTTATATATATTTACTCACAATTTTCATGTATATCTAATATGAACATGTGTCATTTGGCCAAGTCGGTTTGTAAAAATTCAGCTTCGAGGGCATATGTTCATATTAGATATAAACATGAAAATTGTGAGTAAATATATGTAAAATTAATTAATTTATTTTTATTTATCTACATTTTGTAAAATTATTTAAAAAATTATATTTCAATTTGTCATGTAGCCTAAACGACTGAAGATGGCAAAAAATAATTTTCTCCGAAACGTCTCCTATAGGAATTGTTGTTTTCATTGGTCCAAATTCTCCTTGGTCGCATCCTCGCAACTCCGACACTACAATATCTACAGCCACTATCTCACCCACAAGATCAAATATATATTTGATATCAAAAGGCTATTTTCATAAGGGATTGTTTATGGCCCATAATAAGACCCACATAAGCAGAGAGCCTCACACAGACAGACACTGCTAGTGAAGTGGTGAGACATTTGGGCTGCCTAACTTCTAGGAAACGTTCAGAAACGAAGACCAATCAATGGCCCTATAGTATATATTAATACTAACAGTACTGTAGTCACAAGACTTTTCGGGGGGTGGGGGTGGGGGGTTTGAACGATTGTCCCCCCCCTCCGCTCCACAAATGAATACATTTAAAAAATTATGGTTTAATTTCTAAACAGCATTTAATATTTTAACATTATTGTATATATTCCCCCCCCCTACCTTGCTACTGCCCTGTACACTAATATTTGATAATATGAAAAAATATACAAAATTTTTTTTCGCACCTAATAAGATGATAAAAAATACTACGGTCTGCTTAGAAAGGATAAAACCATTATTACTTATCTAATAAAATTTCCCCTTCTCCTTCAATAGGTCTTGCATATTCATTTTATGTTGGGCGATGAGGGAATCACCTCACAGAAGCAAATTCATAAAAATAAATATTATAATTTTACAGTATACTCAAGTACTCAAATCTGGTGAGTTTGTCGATTAGTGATTTCGAGTTAACCAAGGTAGCTTTATTAAATCTCTTATTTTGTGTAGATCTCTGAGGTTTTTGAATTATTTATTGCAAAAATGAATGGCATTTATATATTAATATCATCCTGAGTAGTGGGCCATTAATCAAAAAATTTGATCAAATTTTAGGATCTTGGGTTATTTTATAATCCCAAAAAATAATCGAAAATTAATAGTCCTGATAGCGGAAGATCCTGTTTCTACTCCACTCGACGCTCATTATGCCCAATCAAGCAAAAAGCAGCGAGAGCTCACTATTGCTATCTTAAACGCTATTTATTGACTGATCCTTACAGCCTCAGAGGGCGTTGCTTGAAAATCAACACCATTTCAGATAAAACCCTATTAGTCAATGCTTATTTACTTTGTATATAGAGAGTAAGAAAATTATATAATCATTTTTCTTTATACATTTTTAAAAAGAGAAGGGAAAGTCCCATAAAATAAAAATTACTTTTAATCAAGTTTTGTAATTGTTCAGATAAGATAAAGAAAATTTAAAAAAAAAAAGTATTTTTTGGCCGACATTTCGGGCGCCATTTGCATCAAAACGAAAAAAAAAAAATATTCTGGACCGAAAATTTTTTGAAAGAGAATTTATGAAAGGTTTTTAAATTTATATTTATTTTACTTATTTAATATCCGAATTGGAGATTTATTTTGGGAGGTAGATGAAAAAAATTTCTTGTTTTCTGTAAAATGTTTATAAATACTCTTTACTCTGATCCTCCCACAACCCGGGATCCTATTAACTAGCGCAGTTAAAATTTTTATTTAATTTTTTAATTACCAACGTTTCGAGCACCTTTCTCAGGATAATTAAATGATTAAATATTTATTATTCATATACCCGAAAAAATAACCGTGTGCCGCCGGGAGTCGAACCACGGATCCTTCGATTTGTACTCAGAGTACCCTAACCACTAGACCACTGCATATCTTAATAATATCTTAAATATTATATATAATTTCTTATTTATTAGATAATTAAATGGCAAACAATATAGATGCTGGGTATCTTCAATATATTCCCAAAATATAGTCTATATATTTATAATACAAGCTGAGAGAGATTTTTAAAATTAAAATAAATCATTTTTAATAGAGATCAAATTAGATCTTCATATTTTTCAAAAAAAATTCGAGATTTCTAATTCTTTTTTGAAATTGAGTTTTTACTAATAAATATCCGAAATTTTGCCCAATTTAATTTTTACGTTAACATATAGCCTATATCCGGTTGTATGTTTCATGAATTAAGTATAAAGAAATATTAGATAAAATAAATATAAGGCCCTTGAAATAAAATTAATTTTGAAAGATGCAAGGAAAAATGAAAAAAATTACACAATTATGATGAATGTTGATAATTTTGTCCGAAACGTCATATTTCATATTGTTAGAAAAATAAATAAAACATTTCTTTAATTAAAAAGTAGAATTTATTTTTATTTTATAATTGTTAGAATCATTAACAAATTTCAAATACTTTTCTATTAAAAAAAAAAAATAACGGCCATGTTTATTATTTTTTTTATAGTTATAACTTAATTTGTTGTTGATTTAATGATTATAATTGTCGGCCTATGCGAAATTAGAGTGCCGTAGTTGTAACTTGAAAGACGTGACAGATACACACACACACACACTGAGAGAAGTAAAAGGGAAAGAGAAAGATGTGTTCTGGTCTAAAGGGTTGCAAATCGTTTGATAAATAAGTAAATGGGTCCCAAGGTTTGTGGGCTGCTTTCGGGACGGAGAAGAGCCGAGGTCAAGTGGGTTTAGCAACAAGCGTGTAACTCAGGTTGAGCAATAAAGTTCCCACGGAGCCAACGGAGAAAGTCCCACGAAGGAGATTTACCTACCTTGAGTAACTAGGATGCTCTCCATAGCTAGGGCAGCCAGATATGTTAATTACTCTATCGACAAACTCTTTATGCACTGTGCCTATCTGCTAATATTTGGAAATGCCTTTTCATTTTCACAGGTCGATTTTTGTCTAATAAGGGTGGATTTATTTTTAAATTTGGTTGTTAGTAAACTTCAGGAGTCCTGAAGATGGGTTAATAGCCCGAAATATATCGAGTTATAATTTCAAATATTTCTTTCATTTATAACTTAGTGAAACCTCACATATTCTAAATAATTTTTACTTATAAATATGTTTCACGTAAAACCTACACCACTTTCTCTCCAAACTAAAAATGATAAGGTTTTATTTAGATGAGACAAAATTGAATATCTCTATTTTTAAAAATCTGGTGTGACTGGCGCACAGTACACAACTTTCTCTTACCTTCGGTAATCGAAAGTTGTGTTCTGTGCTTGTCACACCAGATTTTTTGTGTCGACATATATTTAGTTCCCGACAGTACGGAACATATGAATTCAGATGTAAAATTTATATATATGGGAAAATATTTATATTTTGTCACCATGGCAACCATTTCTCCTATCTTCCCTATGAAATACAAGAGTAAAGTGGTCTTCAGATTTCAATTGCAAAATGAGAATATAGATTTTAAAGAGCATATAAAAAATAATTGATTTTATAATTTTAATCAAAATCGTTGGAGCGAATTTTGAGAAAATCGAAAAAAACTGAAAAAGTGCATCAGTAAAGTATTAGTACTCTCTGGCCGATTTTGTTTAAAAGCTTATTTTTACGGTCCCGGGGGGGGTGTTTAACTTAAATATAAAATTTCAACTTCCTAGCTCAATTCCTTCATGCTTAAAATTGAACACACACACACAGACAGACACACAGACAGACAGACCATGTCGCGAAAACCACTTTTTTGGATTCAGGGGACCTCAAAACGTGAAGATCCATCAAAATCTCGACATCGAATTTTTGACATGAAACCAATACTTTCTCTCTCTATATATATTAACATATATATAGAGGTAAGAGAAAGTAAAAATACCCATATAGGGCTGACCAATAACGGAGGGTGGGGGGAGGCATTGTAATCTTACTCAATAATTTCAAAATTAAAGGCTTATTTCTAATTAAATATAAACCTATTTAAAATTTCAACCATTGAAATATAAAATCAAAATATACACTTAGAACACTCGGTTATTTCAAGTTAGTTCAGTTTTTTTTTTTTTTTTTTAATGATTTATTATAATCAATAAATAACTTGTAACAAATAACCGAGTGTCTTTTATTTGTCTATTTTAAGCCCTCCGAAGGCGGGCTGCGCCCCCTGGACCTCCCTCCTCGCCTTAACGAGCAAATGCATCAAATTTATTCTTGCTTACTGTTTGAAAATTTTGCTCGTGTTTGACGAGCGTTTTAATTTTTTTTTTTAGTTTAAAATTTCCCTCTCTTACTCCACTTCCTCTGTCTCTGGCCAACCAGCGAGGGAGAGTGATAAACAGGCACATAAAACGGAAATCACTGACTACCGCTTTATATATAGTAATGATGATTTTTTTAGCGCTTATAAATCGATGGATTTATGTTCAGAAATATTTGTTAAAAATTCAAATTTTATTTTTTATAACAAATAAATTCTAGAATCGGCCCGAACTCACCCTCATCGAATTGGTTTAATTAATTATTATTATAATATTAATATATTTTTGCCAAGTCTCGCTCTCTCGACGGCCCTGTTGAGCTGCGCTTTTCCTTCTTTTAAAGATTCGATTATTTCATTCCTAAACATTATTATTTTTTCTATATTTCATCATTAAATTTATTTTATTTTAATAATATTTTATCCGCCGACCCCGCACCGCGGGAATAATAATAGGCGAGGAAAGAAGAAGAAGAATAATATTTTATAATCGAAAAATATATTTTACCTTGATGAAATGAAAATGAATAATTAAAAATTAACATTTCCATAGAAAACCTTCATTTTAGAGGCTGGTTCCTAGCTGCTCACCTTAAAAGGTGCCACCAAGGAATCTGACAGCTCTTCTTCAAACACCAAATGAAATTTTAAATAAGGAACCATTTGAAGTTTTTCATTTATTAACTGAAAATAAAAATAAATTCTCTCTCCGAATAGGCCTATACCATGTATATTTCTCCTGGACTTAGAGTGAATTTGCAAAATGTGAGTGTTTCATTTGGTTTTGCTTATATTTCCAGCCACGGGATCATAGGAATAGGGTTGATAAAAACCCTCCCTCGTTTCAATCAATTTATTTATTACTTAAATAAAGACTCATCGTTCGGCTGCCTATTCCTCTCTTGTCTCTCAATTGAAATAGTCACCTTGTGGCGACATGTACTGTAATGTAAAAATCACATTCGCGTGTTTTTTCATGTCATCATAATTATATAATAGTAAAGTAGAAGAAAATAATAATATATTGAATAAATAAAAAAAATTTTTGAGAAATTCATAAAAGGATTGCCTCTCAAGTAATTTTAGTGTAGGTTGTCCTCTTTTGATCCCCCTGGTTTTCGCTATCTTGACCCCAACCAAAATTCCAAATTTTTCCTTTTTTATTAGGAATATTTTGACCCGAAACTAGTATTAGAATTTTAACTAAAATTTTTTTTTTATTAGACACACTCAGAGTCTCACATCTTATGAGTACGTGGATGGCGACTTCGAGTTACCCGAGCCGCGGTTGGTATTTTTTAAATATCAGCCTTCCTCTCTCTCTCTCTCTCTCTTATTCTCGTTAATGAATTTTCCTAAAGGGTTTTCTTTTTTCTTTTGACTCCTATAGGCCTCGTCAAAGGCCAATGTGCGTCATTTGGATTTGAGACATGCCATTGCTTCAATTGTCTATTATACGGTCCTTTGCTTTTGAAAGGCTTTTAAATAAGACACTTCAGAATGTCCGTGTCAAATTAATTTTGATCTACTCTCTTTTGATAACAGTGAATAATTTCTAGCCCTAATAAATATTTTTGCGAGGTGTTTTTTACGTATAAAGAATGCGTAATTCTTTTCAACTATTATAATTACAAATTGATATACAATAGCTTACGTCAATTTAAAAAAAAACTAATTAATTATTTATTAAGTCCTTAATTATTATTTTTTTGGAATAAGAAATAAAATATTTTCCGTTCAGGTTTTTAACAAATTACTATAAATGTTTTATATCAGTAATTCCCAAAAGGGAGGTACTGTAGACGGAGGGGGACAGCGAGGAATAAATCCCCGGGGAAAACATCGTTTCTTCTTCTCTTATTTAGCTTATCTTTTGGTGTTCGGGCTCTCAGACTCCCTGAGGATTGGACCCAAGATCTCCAACCTACCTGGGGATTATGAGATGCCATCCTCTTGTATCTGAACCCCGGACCCAATATCAGTGGCGGTTCAGTTCAGTTAATTACCAGATCTCTTGTATGATAAAAGATAGTTTTCTCAAGTTGAAAATTTTATACTTAATAATAGGGGCGTTAATTTTTTTTCTTGGTTGATTGTTACCAAAAGTTTCTCTTGTCTCCAATTTGGATTTGATGAAAATGGTATTTTGAATTAACTGATTTTTCTCAAAACATTAAACCCGATGCATTATCTTGGATAAGTAAAAATATTTATACACAGTATTTGGAAATTTTTAAAATCATAAAAATATTTTTTGAAGGCGCTCAAATTTTGTGGATGCGTGGATGGTGATCATGAGTTGCCCGAGCTAAGATTTTGTCAGCAGAACATCAGGCTATTTAAAATCACTTCGCTTTATTAATACTTTTGTTAAAATAAACTCTAATTATTATATACAAATGGGGCTACGCCCCCTGGACCCCCTTGCTTCGCCTTTGGTGAGCAATTGCAAAGTTTTAAAATTTTAATTTTCCCTCTTTGAATTAAAGTTTTAAATTTTCCTCTCTACCTCCACTTCCAAGCGCTTTATATATAGTAATGATGATAATGATATATAGACCAACGTTAACAATAGAATTAATTCTTGAAAAGACAATAAGCACTATAATTCATATAAAAATTTAATGGCACTGGGGCAAATTATACACAATTATTTCTATTTTATACATAAAAACTTTGTTTTTGCTAAATATCTAAGGAACAATGGGATATTAAATATTGGTCATTTTCCTTACCTCGTATTCATTCTTTTTTTTATAGTCACGCACAATTTTAGTTGGATTCATTCCAACATATAGAGAGAAATAATAATACCTATGCTTTATGCATATATCGTATTATTATAGTTATGCACATATGCTGTGTTGATAAGACATAAAAATCAGCTGGTACAAATCTCACTAGCTGGCTATAAATTCTCTCTCAAACAAGACTGTCATTTATTCTCTTCGAAATCTCCTATAATCCATTTCTTTGAATCTGACTATTAAGATCTAAAGAAGATCCTTTGTAAACTCCTGTTTTTACATGAATCTAAAATAACAAACAAATTTTAATTTTCTTTTAACACAAGTTATCTCAATTTTACACGATGGATTCAAATTTTAAGAAAACATTATCAAGTAGAATGTACAAATATTTAATAGGCCTATTATTTTAAAGGTTTTTATGCTACACTAATAGCTTGCTTAGTCCTGCTTCAATTAGTCCGATTTGAAAATTTCAAAAAAAAAAATAAATAAATAAATAAATATAAAATAAAATAATAACAAATAAAAATTTTTATTTTATTTTTATCATTTATATATACTTATTTTGAGTCAAATCTTTTTTGGGTTCTAATTTTAACTTTCTTTTTACTATTGTTCGTATATTAAGCAGAGAAGGTGTTGTAATCGTCAAATAATTCGATCTCGAGATTTTCACGACGTTTTTAGACCTCCCTGAATAAAGAAAACAAAAAAACATTTTTGGAATTATGTTGTAACGGGAGGAATAAAACAGCAGTTTGTCAGAACTGGGGTCTCGAATGAAGAGAAGAGTGGAAGACGAGCAAGTGTTCGTTCTCTTAAGACACCTGACGAAGGATCGCCAAAGAACTATATCCTGCACTGAAGATGGCCAAGCGTTGGGCAGGCCGAAATATTTGCAAATATATCGTATAAAGACATTCCTGAGAAATTTATGCTGCTTTTCTCCCGTTACAACATCCTGTGAATCCAGCAACAATTCATATATCATCATTTTTGAAATTATGTCTGTGTGTGTGGTCATGATACTTAAAAAACCCAAGCAGCCAGATCGATGAAATTTTGTATACTTCTTACACCAAAATTGTAGGTCTGTATCAACTTTTCGATTAAATGCTTCAACCGGAAGAAGTACTTTACCTAATAAGTTTTTTCAAAATTTTTTTCCCTAAGCTGTCATAAAATTGCACTATTTTAAAAAGTTTTTATTCTGAATAGTTTTTGAGATATTCAACGCTTCCTGCTAATTCTTTTTTTTTTTTTTAAATTAGTGGGAAAGGTCTTTGTAGGGTATTACTACTATAAATTTATTATATTATTAAGAGAGAAATAGTCAGCAAGAAGTCAACTCAAAGGAAAATATTTAATAACAATAATATTTTGTATACATGACAACAGTCTATGTATCTTATACACACATTTAAATCAGTCTTTGTGCTTTTTATCATACATTTTTGAATAAATTTATCAGCTTAAGTACTACTTCTGGTTGACGTTGAAGTCGATACAGATCTACAGTTTTAGTGTAAGATAATTATATAAATTTTATTTGTTGAGTAAACGCGAAACTCTAGGGGAAGTCATTCCCGAATTTTTTTAAAATTCTTTTTAGTTATTAATATAATATTTTTTTTTAAAATATATTAATATAATGCAGTACTTATATAATTGAATATACCGGTATTAGAGTATTTTCGTTTGATGTGTTCGAGTTCTTGCATCCCTTGGTGTTGAGTTGAGTGCTAGGAAGCAACTTTTACAAACCAATCGATGCTACCTGTGGCACAATCTTATTTTTCTCTTCACATCTCTCTCATAAGATAACCACTCGTTTAAAGGACTGATGAAATCCAGAAATGATTTATCTTCGAATAACTAACTAAGCTTCTCTCAATTAGCTATTCCAATAAACAAAGGAAAGTAATTAAAATAGAAAGTAGCCACTCGTAGGTTATGGAGGCTTTTTCTGTCCTGAATATTCTCACTTTTTACACACTTTTATTTAAACTTGACCTATTGTCGAGTGGAGATTTTTTAAAAATGTTTTCCCCACCGGAAATTTTGGTCCCCTTTGAACTTTCACATGTTATTCAATTTTCTTGTAATTTAGTTTTTACAAGTTTTATAATACTTTTTTTCAAACTGCTCATTTATTTATTTAAATAAATTATTAATTTAAAACCTAAATTATTAGTGAGAGAAAATTTTGGTATTTTTTGCCTTACAATTAATTATTAAATGAGCGCCGGAGGGTCTTTTGGGACTTGATCAAGTTAGTTTATGACTAGTAAAATTAAAACTAGTAAAATAGCTATACCACTCTATTATAACTAATATATTAATTAACCCATTTATTTATTGGATAATAAATTGCAAAACAGACTAAACGTCCATCATTAGCGATTCGTCCTGGAGCTCGTCCCCTCGAGGAGGAGACTATTAAGAAAGAAACTTATAAAATTAATCAACCCTAGTGCAATAATTAAGCAATAAATGCGGGATCAATATGAAAGGGAATCAGAAGTACTTTGAATTTTGCCCGCGATCCAAATTATAACCAAAATTGGATATTTCATTTCGGGAAATCTCTTGTGAGATGTCCCCTAGTATATGGTAATTAATTTAATTTTATAATTCTTCGCCACCTCCTCCAATACATTCGGAGAAGAAGCAAAAATATCTAAAATTTAGACATGCTGAGTCTCTATTTTTGAAAAATTTATCATAGTATTATTAAAATCGACATAGGGAAGACATTTCTAATATAGATACGGCTCGCTATTCGAGGTCTGCCGACCCCTGTTTTAGGTAATTAGTATATTTCTAGGGCCTAGATATTTGAAGCGTCAAGTAAGAGCCAATTTAATTTATAACGCTGCACGCGATATTAATTACCATTTGCGGCAAACCACACTCAAGTCCAAAGAGCCACGAGCCACGGTTTCGCTACCACTAGCCCAGTGAATAGTGTCTTTTTTATCATTAATTACTAGTGTCTATTTTCGAGTAATTAATTTGTATTTAATACAAATGTGTTTTTTTCCACTATTTACTTCTTGTGAATAAGTGGTAACCTGAGCTAAGGCTGGCATTTCCTCTCTCTTTTTATTAGCTTTCACACCTCTTCATCAGGCCCTACGACGGGCCGATTTGTTTCTTTTCTTTTTAAAATTATCCCCTTATAGAAAATAAATAAGTATTTTTTTTGTATTTAATACAGAAACAGAAAATGTTATTTATTTATTAATGTTATTGTTATTCGCACTGGAGTACTTATTTATTTTTTACTACTCGGCAGGGATTCTTTTTTTAGATTTTACTCTGCCAGCGTATATAAAATTAATATATCAAATTAAGTAGGAATTGATATTTTTGAATTTTGAATTATTACTTATTAATAGAGACCGGACAAAAAAGCATAAAAAAATGGAAAAAAAGTGCTTAAAAAAGCATAAAAACTTGAATAAAAAGTTGTTAAATAAGCATATAAGTTGAAAAAAAAGCATCTAATAAGCAATTTTTACTCATACCAATGGCGTATACAAATTTTTTTTTTAAAGAAACTAAATTTATTCCGTCCCGCCCTGCGAAAAAATTTTTTTTGCGGAACCAAATTTTTTCACCCTGCGGAAAAAATTTTTTTACAGGGCTATATTTTTTCACACTGCGGGGTTTTTGGAAATTTTTTTTTTTTGGGGGGGCCGCCCCCTTATATACGTCCCTGGTGTATGCGTGTGTGAATGGGAAAAAAAGTTTTTTAATAAAAAAAAAAAAAAATTATAAATATTCGTAAAATAAGTTCAAATAAGCACGAAAGGGAAAAAAAGCATGAAAACTCAAAAAAAGCATAAAAAATGCAATCTCAATGCACTTAGTTTTTCGTAATTATATAGAAATTAAATATCTAATGGTTGCTTATAAAATTCAGCAATAAGTATTTTGCTTAAAATCCGGTCTCTACTTATTAAGAAGAACCAACCCCAAAGAATTGATACTCATATTAAATTAAAGACATGTTTACATTTCCGGTCTATATATTATGGAGCTGCATTGATCCTGATGCCAATCAATTGAACATGGGACCAAACGAAAATAGTGGCGAAAATGAATGAAGAGGTGGAGGTGCAGAAAGAGGTTCGGTGGGGGCGGATGTTTTCCGGCTGAGTCGTATCGAGGTCCGGGCGTGGCGCCCACCGCTAGAGACACTCCCAACATTCCGGGGCTTCATTCAAGCCATCTTCTTTCTGAGAAGCCAGCAGCATTTTAAGAGGACTCATCATCCTCTTCACTCTCTCTCTCCCTCTCTCTCTCTCTCTCTCTCCCCGCCTCCTCATTCTCTTTCTTTATATTACTTTATTTAATTATTTTACAAATAAAGGAGGAGACCACCGGTGGTCTCAAGTTCAAACTATTATTAAGACTATATATTTAAATTGATGGGAATTGAGATGTATAATCAAACTATGAAGAAATCTAAAAGATCTGCAAACGTAAAAAGTATAAAATTTCACATTAATTGTGTCATCACTTCTCAAATGATTATATGTTTAGACGTCAAGCCTGTCTATTTAAAAAAAAAAAAGTTAAATTCAAAAATGTACGCAACAATTGAAAGAAAAAAAAGGTCCGGAAAATTTTTTTTATCTTTCAAGAACTCAGAAATTTTTTTTATTTAATATATGCAATTTTTTAGATATTTATAATCTAGTATCATAAAAGCCACAAATCGTTTCTATTTAAAATAACTTGAGTACTGAGCTTAGGGCGGAAGGCGAAGGGCGGGGCGAAGGGCGGAGGGCTGACCACTAGGATGTTTGAGACTGTTCGGATCAAATTTATTGTCCCTTCATCATGTTTTAAAATAATATGTCATTATTTTATGGAGTGAACCTGTAGATGATTTTAATAAAAAATGCTCAAATGAACAGAGCTACTTTTTTTTTTTTTGCTTTCTTGATTAAATAGAGGGTGATAAAAAATATTATATTTTTCAGATTTTTTTAAATAAGTCATAACTTGGAATAAATATTTTCCTCCAATCAAGGGCGGATATAAGGGAGGAGGGGTAAAAGGGGTAATTAACCCCCCCAAGATTAAAAAAAAAAATTATTTTTTAATGTAAAATTTTAAAAATTAATACTTAAAAATTTGATTTGTATTTACATTCTGGCAAACAAGTACAGAATGCGCCTTTAAATTACCGAAATTTAGAAAAAATGGTGTGCTGTGCGATCAGTCACACCAGATCCCCCCCCTCCCCCCTCCCCCGAGAAACACCTCTGGATTCGCCACTGGCTCCAATTGATTGATTCTGAATTTTTTTCTCTTAGCCTATATAGAAATATATAGGAGAAAAGTATTGCGATCATGTCAAAAATTCGATGTCGAGATTTTGATGGATATACATGTTTTGAGGTCCCCTGAGTCCAAAAAGTGGGTCCCGCAAATTGGTCTGTGTGTGTGTATGTATGTGTGTGTGTCTGTATGTGTGGACAGATTTTTAGCATGAAGGAATTGAGCTACCGGATTGAAATTTTATATTTAACTTAGGTACCTTCCCACACGCTCAAAATAAGCTTTTGAACAAAATCGGCCAAAAAGTACTAGTACTTTACTGATGTACTTTTTCAGTTTTTTTCGATTTTCTCAAAATTCCCTCCAAGGATTTTTTTTAAAATTCATAAATCAACTATTTTTTAGATGCTCTTTAAAATGTATATTCTCATTTTGCCGTTGAAATCTTCTGAAGACCACTTTACTCTTGTTCTTCATAGGAAAGATAGAAATGGTTGCCATGGTAACGGAATTTAAATCTTTTTCTTTTTATTAGATTAAAATCAATTATTATTTAAATTCCCATTTTTTTAAATTTATTTGTGTCTTTAATTGTTTCAAAGAAAACATATATGTCTCTCTCTCACTTGCAAACATTATCGTCTCTCTCTACTCTTTTTAAATTCCCTTTCTACCTTATCTTCGCATAGGAACAATGTTAATTTCCTATAGGGATTTGTATGTTAATTTCGATTCAAAAGGGGGTCCCATTTAGAACTTTTTAGGCATTTAAAATTTTTTTTTCCAATTCTTATGAAATTTTGTATTTATTTACGATTCTATATTGTGTATAAAATGTCCAAATATGAGATTAAAATTTTGAAAAATAACCATAGTTTATTTGAAGCAGTCAACATTTAAAATGCAAGTTTGAAACTAAGGTGCTATCGGAAACTAAATATATCTCGACACAAAAATCTGGTGTGACCAGCACAGTGCGCAACTTTCTCTTACCGAAGGGTAAGAGAAGTGTGTGCTGTGCGCAGTCACACCAGATTTTTTTAAATGGAAAATATGATTTTTAGATAAAGCAGCGGTGTATCACATTTTCCATTAAAAAATTATCAAAGACCCTGTATATGAAATTTTTTTTTTCATTTTTTCATTTGTAAATTTTAACTCATGTAGCAACTGCTGATGATAGAAATACTATAATAAATTTCACCCGAAACTTCCTATCAGAGGCTTTATTTTTGGCTTCCTACTTTATTAATTAGAACATTAGTTAAACTTAGAATCTCAATTTAATTATTTGTTGTCAACAACAATCTATAAAAGGCTCTGTTCTTCTGTTGGGATTCACAGACCGCAGAGACTTTGCTAATGTATAATAAATTATATAATAATAATAATAAAAACTTGAAAGATAAAAGGATTTCCTACGTGTCAGGAATATATTCCCCTCCGCGTCGTTAAATTAGCATCTGTATAGACTTCGGCTCAAACTTCGATCATCCTGAACTCCCCTTGCTCTATTTAGTTATTTAATCCTCTTGACAAGTGGCATAAGTAAATATCAAAATAAATTTAAATTGGCAAAATGTCTTATCAAGTGTCATTTTAAAGTAAATGTATAGAAATTAAATAAAAAACCAAATGCAGACCTGATTCTGAAGATTACTTAAAATTACAATATTGCTTTCTCTTACCTATATATGTAATATATATAAAGAGAATGTATTACGATCATGTCAAAAATTCTATGTCGAGATTTTGATGGAAATTCACGTTTTGAGGTCCCCTGAGTCCAGCATTGTTGGATAATTGATAAGGAAAATTTGCGAGATGAGTTTGCCTTTTGATTGGGCAAATCTTGCCCCTGGACTCGAAAATTGTTCTCTGGACTTAAAATAAATTTACAAGCTATGAATTTATTGAAAAGGTCCGGCCTAGATTAAAAATTAGTTCGTCCGTTGCTAAAGCAAGAAGTCCTTGTTCGAGTCCAGGGGGCACGATTTGCCCAATCAAAACACAAACTCATCTCGCAAATTTACTTTATCTTAATCGATATTTTTGGCTGGCTAATTTACAATCTATTGGGCGTTGTTTGAAAAACTCCAACTTTTTAAACAAAGCTCTACCTTGTTAATAATAATTAGCCTATTATTTTTCCATAATTTGCCGCCCCTCCCCCTGCCCGAAAATCCGCGCCCTAGGCACTTGTCTAATTTGCCTAGAGGCGAATGTCCTGTCTGATTATAAACATGTTTATTACTAAGCTAATAAGCCCCCGGTAGTTAAGCCACTAAATTATTTTTTATTTTTTTAATTAATACTATTTATATATATTTAGAAACAAATAATACGAGCGGATTTAAGCTGGTAAATCTTGGTTGAATAGTCCCTATATTATAGAATCTATCGGCAAATTCTAAGATATCCATTCTAATACAGTCGTTGCCACAAGCGCCTGATGTGCTCGAGAATGGAGCCTTGGGCTTTGTCAACCTAACCAATTTTTAAAATAAATAAATAATCTTTTTTTAATGCAACTGAAGGGAAAAAAAAGCTTATTTTAAGACTTCCGACGGCTAAGCATTTTGGTTGCCTAAGCTCAAGGCTCCATTCTCAGGCATTTGTGCTCCCGACAGGTGTACTGTACACCCAGGTTGTTCCATGTGCTAGGTCACAAACACTAACACAGTGGCTGCATGTAACCATAACGATGCGAGGAATCATTAAGGGCTTGGGGGGGGGGGGCTGCATGAGTGTGTAGTGAGTGCACTATCAAGCAGTCAGTCTAATTTCTTCCTTTTCCGAATGAATCACCCACCGACACTGAGAACTGACCAACTAATAGCTGCATAGTAGCTTTACTTGAACTGATTGAGATTTTCGAGTCTCACGTATAGACCTAAAGCATCGCCTATAATAGTTCGGCTTCGGTTAGTTCGATTTGAAATTTTCCAATAAAACATTTTTTTACTTGAAAAACAAAATCGCTAAAAGCTTTGTCTTATAAATTTTAAACTAAAAATGCTTTAAAATTTTTGTTTCAAAGCAATTATCATAACTTTGTTTCTCGATTAGCCCGGATAATCTTTGGAACCGATTCGAGAAAATTAGCATTAACAGCAGAAATTAATTAGTGTTTGCTTACTGTGAGTTGTGCAGCCTCCGATAATAAACTATTGAACTTGACAAATCATAGAGTGGGCATTATTAAATTTCTATGGGAGGGGGGGGGACGCTCTAAATAAACCCTCAATTAATTGATCATCATTTGGGTTGCCTTTTGAACTTCCTGCAAACAAACACTAACAAAGCTAATAAGAAAGTTTCCATACCCCTTAATAAAAAGCCTGGAGCTTCTGCTCGATCGTTTATCTCATTTCTGCCCCTTGAAGATCGACTGTCAAGTCGGAATCCATTCTATAAATAAATACGAATTTATTGAAATTAAGAATTTTAAAAATTAATCAAAAGCATTTTTTTGTTTAAATATTTAAAATTGTTTATTAAGCAAAGTTTATTAAGATAGATTTATTTAATTTAGAATATAATAAAGTGAAACAAAGAGCTTAACAAACTTTTTTAAGACTCAGCATTTTTGATTTGATAAAAAAGAGTCGAGTCAAAAAACTTATCGAAATTTATGTTTCCGTTTTGTATTTGATCTATAATTCTTAAAAATCGATAAATAGACAATTAGTTATCAGTAGAAATAGGATTTTCTTTATTTTGCTTTTTTTAGTCCTTAATTCCTTTTGAACTTAAAATTTAATAGAAACTTCAATTTCAGACTCATATATATCGAAAAATAATCAAATAAAAGCTGATAAAAATTGAATTTTTTTGCCTAATATTTGCCTGAAATGATCATTTATTTTGGCTATTTTTCACATTGATTTTTCCCGAACATCAGTGTCGAAGACAAAATATTGAAATTCGAATTTTGAGGTTTTTAACGGGACCCGAGGCATTCCTCTGCTCTCAGTAGAGAGCCGCTGCTCTTTTGTCTTCAACTTAATTCACCTCTATAAATAAAGGTCCGGGAGTCCCGATTCTTGACTTTCATTAGCCCTTTCAGGTAATTTTCAAGCAGTATATTGTCATCATTGAGATAAAAAAAGCCATTTTGGTTTTTATTACATTTTCCAAAAGAAATTAAGATAATTTTTAATTAATTGATATAAAACACTAAATGTTTTATTGAGGACTTAGAAGTAAAAAAATCGTGACAAATTTTTTAGATATACTTTAATTGAACATCCTCATCTGTAATAAATTATTATCATTTTTGTATATACTAGCTGCGCCAGCCGCCTTCGGCGGGCTTCGCCCATAGGCACATAGCGTTTTCTTCACTCACAAATTGTGCCAAAAGCAATTTCTCTTGCTCAGTGTAATTTTTTGTTTCCATTTGAATATTTTTTGTTTTACCTGTAGGCCTATATAATGAAAAAAAGAGAAAATTTGGGTTCTGGTAAGGTTAGTTTCGCGCAGTCATATTGGTGACTTCATGTCAGGTTGCCAATTTATCACTAAAATTCCCTAAAATATTACTTCCGATTGCCTTCTTCACGAAGGAAGACTTGAGATTCCTCTATGAAATAAGGAGGCCTTGAGTTTTCAAAGCTTCCTTCGTGGTTCCTTAAGATAAGGCTTGTTTATGAATACGGGTATTAGGCCCTAGAGAAGGGAGAGATTTGCGTTTTCAAGCCCAGACTAAAATATCTAATTAGTTAAATAATTTCCGAGATCTTTATATTGAATAAGATATCAATATTCAGTGAATTTGACAGCTATACAAAAAAGACTGCTGACCCGCAATAGTTAGTAAATATGTAGCATATATTGAATAATAGTTTTTTCTGTTTTTGGCAGGACGAAGGGCGCGGGAGGCGCTGGCCAGGCTCGGACCCCGGCAGCCCGATGCATCCCGCATCACGGGAGGTGAGTGTCAAATACTGCTACTCCTCATTTTATCGGGACTTGATCTCATTTCGGTCGTTTTCCAGGCTTGCGGTCCGCCTGTTCAAGTTGAGCCTGTAGACCTGAGTGTTCGGACGCCACAGCCTACAGTTGTTCTGCACGTGCCACGATACGAGCCTCAGCTTCCTAAAAACTCCGGTCAGTTCTGATTTTACAGTTGAGTTATTTGTCGATGTTTGCTTATTGCTCTCCTATTAGATTATTTAAAACTTAGTAAAGGTTAATAACAAACCTCAACTAATAGAGCATATTAATGATGTATGTAAACAAATAAGGAACCAGCATTATTTATATTTAATAATCCATTTTAGATCACATAATAAGCCGTGACATTATGATGAAATATTCTTATTATTTATAATTTTTTTAAAATTTTGTTGCTTCTTAATTCGAAAAATTGTAGGCCTATAAATAATCAAATTTTTTAATGAATAAAATAAAAAGCATCATGTAAATCCCTCAACTTTCAATTTATATGCTTCGTTCACGATTTCGTCCTTCGTCTTACGTTTGATTTCATTGACATTTTCTGAGACTTCTCCCATCATTATAAATATTTAAATGTGTGTCACAATTAAATATATTTAATGAACGCCCTATACTTTTGAATTACAGTCACATGAACTGAAAGAAAGGGGGAGAGTCGTGTAACCTTCTTTCAAAGAATAGCGGTTAAATCCTTTTTAAAAGGTGTAATTCCTAGTCTTGTAGATTTCATGTTATTAAATTAATTTTTATTTAAAAACTGAATTTTTTGTTGCCCTTGAAATGACTTAAAAACGAAACAAGGAATAATAAATTTAATAATGAAAAAAATAATAATTTTTTTTTAAATACCCGTAATTTAAAAAATGGAAGTGTTGTATATACGAATGTATTTTACTCGTATTTTTTTTTATAATGTTAAAATTTTGCATATAATAGAACTGTAAAAAACTTCCATATACTGACAGTATGAGTTTGAACAGTTGAGGGCGCTCTCCATCCTAAAAATTTTAATAAAAATAAAAAACTACAAAACAGATATAAAAGATATTTTTATCATTATCGTGGTTTATTTTTTACTTAGGAATTAATAATACAAAAACTATTACTAACAAAACAGAGACAGATGACGGTTTCAGAAATAGTGGCTCAAACCTTTTATTGTAGTTTATTTATGAAAGGAAAATGCTAAATTTTCAAAATATTTTAAAAATTAGTTTACAAGGCAACATTTCCAAAGATTTCGGAGACTACGGCACTCCTTCTTCAGTGGATTTCACCTCCTTCGCCACGTATGCCCCTTACAATTAAAACGCTTGGAAGAGACCATCTTATACGGTCAGTAATTATTAATTATTTTATTGTAGTTTGCAACATTTTTGTATTATTAAATACTTAATAAAAAAATAAACCACGATTAAGCTTATTTACATTTTCTTTTATTCTAATAATAATAATAATAAACGTGAAAGCCTAAATCAATTAATAAAATACTAAACCTATAAAATACTAAACCTACTAACTGCGCAGTGGGTCGTATTTTTGGGGTAATTTTCGGGGATGAGGACGTCCCCCGCCCACTGCGATTGCAAAAGCAGAGCAAGCGAAGGCCTTCGCCTCTTTTGCCTCGCGTTGCGCTCCCACAAAACTACAGCCAGGCTGTCTGTAGTTTTCAATCGACCCAAAGAGAGTTGCTTAAGAGGGAAACCCTCGCTGAATTTAAAACGCAAACGTTGGAAGGGCTTTCGCCTTATTCTTAAGCAGTTCCTTATACGTCACTAAAATTCTTGATTTATGAATTTATGTAAGAGATACAAAGTTTTTTTCAAACAAAAGTTGTTCAAAATGATGAATAGGACAATTTTGGTTATTTTTTCTCACAGAGATGTTTTAATTTTTCAGCTTTGATCTATCCAATAAAGTACCGCTTAAAAATCGGTCAATTTTTTTTTTCATTTTAATATAATGGAACTGTGCTTGTATACAAAATTTTAAATCTCTTATCAGGAAGGGTTTTAAAAATTGACTAGAAAGTGCTGCCAAGAGGACAGACAGACAGACGCAATTGAAATAAATGAGTTAAAAAAAAGACCAGAAGGATGCAAAACAAAAAAGTATTATACTTAATTTTCTGTCGATATTTCCGGTGCAAGTGGTGCCCTTCCTAAAGACCAAAAATTGTTAGTTTATATCTAAAATAAAAAAAAGCATTCTTCGTTAATGATTTATGTTAGACAATCTTGAATAAATATAATTTATTCGCATCCTTGCTTGCTTCTTAGATAATCTGTCAGCGTTGGGTGGCCTACCCCCTTTGCCAACTCCGAGGGTAGGAAGTTGACGAATAGAGCGGCGATAGAGAGTTAAAAGTTAGCTGGTTGGTGTCCGCTGGTTGGTGGGAGGTGGGAGGTGGGAGGTGGGAGGTGGCGGCGTGGGAAGGCACAGGCACAAGCCCAAGTCAAGCCCTGGGAACAGGCCTGGGAACAGGCCGTCGTGACTACCTCCCGCAGGCACACCTGTCTACCCGGGGCCCGACCTAAGCCGCTGCCGCTGTTTGTTTGCTGCCCGGGCAGGACAATCACCTGCGCCTTGCGCCGGTGCCATACATTCCTCTCTTGCTGATCTCTCGAAAATCAACAAATACCCCCACCAATTACTCCAAATTCACACTTTCTTTCCTTTATAATTGCACCTTTATTGTTTCGGCTACTTATTTTCCACTTAGATTTTCTTTTTAGGAAAGTTTTCATAAAATAGCCCACTCTGTCAAATGGTGATATAACAGTTAATACGAATGCACTTGGCCCATAACTTTATACTAAATATCAATAGAAAGATTTATTTATAAAAATTTCACTTTCAATAAAACCGAAAGTGGCAGTTTAAGGAAAAGTAAAAAAGGACGAAAATATAATTTGATAAATTTTCAAAAAGTATCTAAACGTTTTGCTAATTAAGGATTTATTAAATAATAGATTCCCAGGTTTTTTGAACTCTTTCATTTAACTTGCCTCGTCCTCAAGTCTGGACATCTTCAAGTTCATTTTCGAAGCCTACCTACAAATATGAAATTATAAACCGGGTTCTAATAAGAATAAACGACCCATTTCCGGGGACACTTCATTTGAAGATCAAAAGATCTAAATATCTCTTAGTATCCACTTTATCGAATCAACGTAAAGCAAATAATCAGCTCAAAGAGGTGAAAAAAATATCAAGATTTGGATTCAATTAATCAAGATAGAAAGAGAAAGGATTTCCTCCAGGCGAAGTTATCGAAATTTGTTTTAGAGCTTATTCTTTCAATTTTATCTTTTAACTGAAAGATAGGCAACCCAAAATACACCCATCTATCACTTTGTGTATTCTATGAAAATTTAATATAACAGTCATCATCAAATGATTTGTTGTAGCTCGCCGTTAAATGATTTATCATTCAAGTCTCAATGTTAGTGAAACAATCATTATAATAAATAAAGCTTTTTAAGATAAATATCTTCATATATTTTTTTTAATTATGTTTAGATTCAACGGCTGTGTCTTCAGAGCCCTTAGCCTTCTATCCAAATCGACTTGCTCAATTAAAATCGATTCAAGCTCTATCGCTCCATTGCTTACGACGGAAATCTCCGTGAGTTCTCATTGAATTGATCGATATCTTTTAATTATTAGTTTGTTGTTGATACGAATCGGTTGGTTGTTTTATAGGGAGTTGTCCCTTGGAGTGGCAAGCCCAACATCTCCAAATCCATCTGCAACTGGTGCCCAGGAGAGGCTGGATGGTGCATCCTCTCGAATGAGGAAGGTTCATCGGTGCGACGTCCTCGGCTGTGACAAGGTCTACACCAAGAGCTCCCATCTCAAAGCACACAAACGCACACACACGGGTTAGTGCCTATTCAATTTAGTGGTATATTCAAAAACTTGGTCTTTTTTGATGGCTGCACTAGAGACGGGATTTCTGGGTGTTGCCAGGTCAAAATTATTGCTGACATTTTGCACGTTATTAACATATATTTATAGGATATGTGCCCAAAAAGTTAGGTGAATGTTATGAGAAAACAAACTGCTATTTGTTATCCTTAAAGACGTAAGAAACGTCGGAATTGTTTCTATTTTCACCTGACTGCATCCGGGAATCCCCTCCCCTTCCATACGCAAATTACTTTAAGTTTGCTTGAGTGAATTTGGTCAAATCCTATTATTATTAACCAAAGTCAAAACCGTAATTAGAAGATAAAACAGCTAACGAATATTTTTGTTTCCAACTCTCTAGATAAGATTGAATGCATGATGACAATTTGAAAAATATTAACGGAAGAATTCAGTATCGTGGGTTGCTGGAATGAATTCATGTTTGCGCATTGGAACGTAGGCAAATGACCGACTCACTAATGGATTCCTCTGGAGTGGACCTTGTCTGAGGAGTTGTTAAATCACACTAAAAATTAACAAGTGCTCTTTCGGGAGAAAAGCAATTTATCCAAAAAATCCATTAGTGAGTTGTAAATTGTTGAGGAAATTCGCCAATTGGAAAAACGACGCCATCGATATCTGAAAACCTTTAAAAAAATTTATTTTTTCTTAATAAGTAATAAAATGTCTTGATGTTGTTATGATAACATTAATTAATGTAATTAGTTGATTTTTGGCCAACGCTCATCCATGGAGAAATCCAGGAAACAATTTTGAGAGAAGGCGATTTTTGTTGTAAGGTTCATAATTCGATTAAAATAAAAAAAAAATGTTATAAAATCACAAAAAAAAATATTTAAAATATTCTTTCTTTAAAAAAAAAAGATGTTTGGAGGAGCAATCGCTTGTACCCCCCCCCCCCCGGTTCCTCGGCTCCACTCAAGATAAAAAAAATTCTCGAAAAACTTGCGGTGATGGTTTTATTTAAAAATATTTGCAAAAGAGCTTTTTTTAAAATGCACTCAACTAATTAAATTTAAACTATCAGCCGAAGGCTCTAATTGAAAAATTATGTGCAGTTGAAATTTTTTTAAAATTTGTTTAAGGTCTTTTTTCGGTATCTAAGGTCATTTAGATATCTTCTCTCTGAGCCTCGGGCTAAGGGCAAATGAAAATTTAAAAAATTAAATTAAAAACACAAGGCTATAAGGTTCAAAGATTTATTAAAAATTAACATTTTCAACACGCGCATTTCAATGCGCATTTCCACAAGCTCAGCTGTCATAATTAGAAGTAGTTGTAAAATTTCTTTTGATGATGCCTCATGATTGTGTCGGAATGCGCATTGAGTGTTAATAATGTTATTTTTAATAAATCTTTGAACCTAGTGTTTTTAATTTAATTTTTTAAAAATTCAACCAAATCGGTTCGTTAGTGCAAACCTCTTTTGTTCGTGCGCCACAAAAAAATTCTAATTTTAAAATTTTGTTTTCAGATTCTTTTCATTCACAAAAAGTATTTTCGTTATTTCGAATAGTTTTTGAGATAATCGACTTCAAATTTATCGGATTTTTTAGCCTTCATTTTGAGTCCTTTGCTGATTTAACTAATGCCTGCCTAATTCGGCGTTATGCTGCCCTAGCATTCCCAAATGTTTATACATTACATTCCTAGACTCACAGGTGAATAGCGACCACGAGTTACCTAAGCTAAGACTGACATTTCTTCTGTTTCCTTGATGTCAGTCTTTGTCTGTAACGCCCTATTTGATGTCAGAGCGGCTCCTTATTTTTAAATGCCAACCTTATTATTTTTATTTTAAATAAATTATGTTTACTTAGAGATTGGTGAAAATGCATTTTAGAGTATTGAAATTGAGATTGGTTTTTATATCTCTATTTAAATCCTTTTAAGATTTTATCAACAAATTTAAAATTTTCGTTAATTGAGTGTTAGTGAATATTCATTAGACAAAGTGCAACTATAATTTGTTTTCTAACATTGTTGATCTTATCCGTCTTTTGCCTTTTCTTTTCTCTACGATTTCTATAAATAAAATTTTGAAATGCCAGAGAGGCATGACTTTCCATCTGTGGACGAACAGCACATATTATAGAATAAAAAAGTTAATTGTTATTTTTCTTTTCATGATACCAAGTTTATTTCTTAATCTGCTAAGTGTGCATCAATAAATGGCGTCCTTTTACTATTTGATTTCGGTCATTTGCATACATATATATTTTTTAATATATAGGTCTTGTCTAATTTTCTTTCTCTGCCTATATATGAAATATATAGAGAGAGAATATTGCGATCATGTCAAAAATTCGATGTCCAGATTTTGATGGATATACATGTTTTGAGGTCCCCTGAGTCCAAAAAGTGGGTCCCGCAAATTGGTCTGTGCGTGTGTGTGTGTGTGTGTGTGTGTGTGTGTGTGTGTATGTGTGTCTGTGTGTGTGGACAGATTTTTAGCATGAAGGAGTTGAGCTAGCGGATTGAAATTTTATATTTAACTTAGGTACCTTTGAAGAATCTCAAAATAAGCTTTTGAACAAAATCGGCCAAAAAGTACTAGTACTTTACTGATGTACTTTTTCAGTTTTTTCGATTTTCTCAAAATTCCCTCCAAGGATTTTTTTTAAAATTCATAAATTAACTATTTTTTAGATGCTCTTTAAAATGTATATTCTCATTTTGCCGTTGAAATCTTCTGAAGACCACTTTACTCTTGTTCTTCATAGGAAAGATAGAATGGTTGCCATGGTAACGGAATTTAAATCTTTTCTTTTTATTAGATTAAAAATCAATTATTATTTAAATTCCCATTTATTTTTTTTTATTTCTGTTTTAATTGTTTCAAAGAAAACATATATATATATCTCTCCCACTTGCAAACATTATCGTCTCTCTCTACTCTTTTTAAATTCCCTTTCCACCTTATCTTCGCATAGAAACAATGTTAATTTCCTATAGGGATTTGTATGTTAATTTCGATTCAAAAGGGGGTCCCCTTTGGAACTTTTTACGCATTTAAAATTTTTTTTTTCCAATTCTTATGAAATTTTGTATTTATTTACGATTCTATATTGTGTATAAAATGTCCAAATATGAGATTAAAATTTTGAAAAATAACCATAGTTTATTTTCAGCAGTCAACATTTAAAATGCAAGTTTGAAACTAAGGTGCTATCGAAACTAATTCCCACCACCAACGGGTGATACACACCCCCCAACCTCTTCCCCAAGGGGAAAGAGAAGGTGGTGTTGTGTGCCCGACACACCACACTATATTTTACTTTTTCACGTAAATTCTCAGTTAAAACTTTTCTCTTATAAGTGAAAGAGAAATAAAGAATTAAAATTTAATCATTGGCTTATTGTGTGTTCATTTTTCAGGTGAAAAGCCGTATAAATGCAATTGGGAAGGATGTACGTGGAAGTTTGCGAGGTCCGACGAGTTGACCAGGCACTATCGCAAACACACTGGTCAAAAACCATTCAAATGCCATCTGTGCCAGCGTTCATTTAGTCGTAGCGACCACCTGTCATTGCATATGAAACGCCACTAGCAGCACTATCAGTCTGACTAGAGAACACTAACAAGTTGATTCCCAGGAATACAAAAACCACAAAGGGGAATCCCTCTGATTGGAGATTATAGGCGAACCAACCATACTGTGGGGAGGAGGCAGATGTTATTTCTCCTTTTGTTATTCTCTTTCAAAAAATTAAAATAGTCACGAGAAATAAAACATAATTAAAAAAACTTAATTTCAATAAAGGTGTAATTTGGAGGGCAAATGGCCCCCTCTCCACTTGGTAACTTTACGTCTTTATAACTGGATCGCCCCATTTTTTGCTCCATCATGATGGCTCATCATCCGAATAGTATTTTCAATTTATTTATTTTAAAAAGCAGACTAGCCTGCCTTGACTTGGCATAATACTCGAATATTAGACTCCGTCTTAACTACAACCATATTCAGATTATTTTATATTTTTTATATTACGGGTTGCAAACATTTGAAGTAAATTAATCTTGCGCGTGACCATTCATATTTTGACGCTTCCGCCTTCGGCGAGCAAGTTTGTTTCCAATTTAGAATATTTCTAGTTGCAATGCAAAATTTAAAAAAAAAATTTATTTTTAAATATCTGATTTATTAAATCTTTTTTCTTGGTTCTTTATAATAACCAACTCTTATACAGCGAGAGATTGCTGGATATGTTTAGGTTAGTTGCAAATGGCAATACGTCTTGCTCTATTCTATTTGTCTTACTGGTTGCGTAGCCCCGCCCACAGCCCTAGTCGTATACCTGGAAAGCTGGCTCTCAGAGCACAAATGACGCTCTCTAATTTCCAAGCCAACTTGTAGATTTTGTGTTCCCATTTTGAAGAAATTTGATTATAATTAATTTTCCATACATAATGAAATTTGATTGCCAGTCATAAGTATCAGCCTGTATGAACCTGCTTTTAAATTATAATCTTCAAATTTCCTTCGAAATACTCTATAATTCTTTTATATTATTAACTAATTCTCTCAAAGAGATTTCTTTCTTTCTAATACTTGTTTTCATTTTCTTGCTTAACTTTCTTCAATAATTTTGTTATTTTAATTTTTTTTTTTTTTTTCTATTGATATTTCACAAAATTTCTCAAACATAGCCATAATCTTGTGACTAAATTTATCAACAATTTTTTTAAACAATGAATTTTATTCTTAAAAATTTAGGGGAAAAAATATTTATTACTGAAAAATTGTGATTTGTTTTGATGGGGTGTGACGTGCGTTGAGTTACTGTAGTACAATACAGCCTCCGCGGCGCCGAAGTCGAATGACCAATCGAAAGGTCCATCTCGCATCCATTTATCTTAAATTAATGTGTTCATTGAAAAGTCAGTCCTAGGAAGGGATTTAAAAATTGAATTTTTAGTTTGACGCCTTTACGAAAATTTTTACTTTTTACCCTGGGACAGAATCATCACAAGGAGTCGAGCTTTTTTTAGAATTCTTGAAGGCAAAAAAAAAAATAATTCTTTATATTTTTTTTCATTAGGAAATTTTCAACTAATCAAAGACTAACATTCCAAGTGACAAATACTAGCATTCCATTTTTACTGTTTTTAACGCAATTTTTTATTTATTTTTAAATTAGTAATGAATTTTATATTGGTACTTTTCAATCAACGGAAGTTCATAAATCTTTGTATAATTTGCAGTGGCTTAGCGAAAGGGTATATTTTCTTAAATTCCATTCATTTGAGGCAGGAAATCTTAAGGGCAAGTAGGAGAGACCTCTAAACAACATTTTTACAAGATAAAATTCATTAGGAATTTTTTTAATAGATGACTTTATGACTAATTATAAAAATTATTTTTTTTGACTTGGAAAATTAAGAAAGTTTTAAAAAACTTTTTTTTTTAAATCCCAAAATGAAGAAATTATTCTTATTTATCAAATATTAATTAAATAATTTAGGTTATTTTAAAAAAATAATATACAAAAAATAGTCCAATGACAGAAAGAAAGGTCAGCGCCAAATGAGCTTTCTGATTGGCTAGAGCATCGATCTGAACAGCTTTAGCTCCTACTTCCCCTTAAAGACGACACGAATAAATCGGACAATCAAGAACCAGATCTGACAGCTACGCTGTCTCATTTAGCGCTTAATTCAAATCTTTAAAATTTTCTAAACAGGTCACTTAATATTTAATTAATATTGATACGCATAATACGTATATGCGTTCACTCAACCTCTAATCGATTTATTTAATTTTGCAAAATATCTTTCGTGATAATTGATTGATAAATTAGGCCTATTTTTTTTTTTTTTTTTAATAAAAATGAATTAGAAAATTTAGTTAATATGTTATTGTAACAAATTTTAATAAATATACGTGTAGATAAAATTTTCCCGTCCGGCATACGAATTGTGTCTATTTCTGAGGGTGCGATTTCGATCTTTTTTTTGCGGTAAGCGGGACCCGAACCCGAGTTGTGTTGCAATTTCCGTAACTCGCCTCCTCATGCGTGATGATATTATTCTACTTTATTAGGGCTAGTGGATATGATAGTTCAAAGTGAGGGAAACCCTGAGAAACATTGAGAGCGCACGCGTTGCTTTTTACTTTCTCTTACCTTAAAAAATATTGCTATCAACTCAAAAATTCGATGTCCAGATTTTGATGGATATACATGTTCTGAGGTCCCCTGAGTCCAAAAAATTAGGTCCCGGAAATTGGTCTGTCTGTGTGTCTGTGAACAAAATATCTCAGGAACGAAAAGAGCTAGGAGATTAAAATTTTATATTTGAGTTAGGCACCCCCCCCAAGGGGTGAAAATAAGCTTCTGAACAAAATCGGCCAAAAAGTACTAGTACTTTACTGATGTACTTTTTCAGTTTTTTTTATTTTCTCAAAATTTGCTTCAACGATTTTGATTAAAATTCATAAACCAACTAATTTTTAGATGCTCTTTAAAAAGTATATTAGCGACATTTTTCGAGGAAATTGTTTGAAGTACACTTTACTGATGTGGAAGCATTCGTAGCTCACTGCATGGTCAAGTTTGGAACTTAGATACTAAGGGTAACTAAATATATCTCGACACAAAAAATCTGGTGTGACAAGCACAGTACACAACTTTCTCTTGCCGAGGGTAAGAGAAAGTTGTGTGCTGTGAGACCAGTCACTCCAGATTTTTTATTTTTTACAGGGTTTGCGCGGCGCTATTCAATCTCAAGGTTCTCCTTACTTTGCTTTTATGCCCACTGTCTTGGAATGTCTTATTTGATTTTTATCATATTTATTTTTCTAAACATTTATATTTTTAATAAATGATGAAATTATAGGCTCTGAAAATTTTTCTCTATTTTGATTCTAATAATACGCTGAAAGAATATATTAATTCAAAATATAGTTGTTTAAGCACAAACACCATATTTTCTTTTTGTAATTGAGTCTTGAATTTCATTGAACAAAATTTTCACTCGGATTAATCTCTGGCACAAGTTTTTTAATAGTAGTCACTAGAAGTATCAAGAAACTAGTGCCTTGGGAAAATTTTAAATTTTGAAATATTGCGATTCCTGCTAAGCGACGATCAATAATCCTACTTAGTTATTATGAGTAGGTTTAAATCTAGGAAATTATATTTATGAAAAGGAAATAAGATAACTCATTTAAGTCTTTTGATTTACAATGACTCCTCCTTGTCTTATTCCTTGTAAATATCCTTCTGAATATTCTAGATTTTGGATCTCATTTTTAAAAGTACTTTGAAAATAGATTAGATTAATATTATTATTATCCTATAAATAACATGACTTGTATTCTTTATATATTCATATATAATATATTTCGAGATATTCTTATAAAGAATATATTTTCTCGAAATTAATCCTAAGTATTTAATGAAATTCACGAAGTACCTGTAATTGATTGATAGAATTTTTAATTTTAAACAATGCCAAACATTTTTTTTGAACAAAAAATTTTTTATAATATACAAAACATGGTTAGTATATTTTTGATTGCAAAAAATTATAGTGAGATTGAAAAATTGGAATTTAAACTCCCGTGTTCAGCGTTGTGCCTTATCTGTGGTGCTATATTTGCTTGTATATGATATACATATATTTATATATAAAGATTTTGATGTTAGAAGAATAATGCCCGAAATGAAGGAGTGTAAAATAAAATATTTTTATATAATTTTTATCTGTTAATTGTTCCTTTTATCGAAATATTATAGATTAAATTTTTTATGTATATGTTCATGTGTTACTATTTTTGAGTGTGATATTTAAGCATTTAATAAGTCTTAGAGTATTGTTAGTTTTAAAGTTAAAACTTGTCTATTCATTTTTATAAAATGTACTAATACATAAATAACAATTTGATCAAATATTTATATTTCATTTTTTTATATACTGTATATTTAAATAAGAAAAAATTCTCAATTTGAACTTTCCAAATAGGACATTTATTTTATTCATTCAAAAAAGAACTTTCTAAAAGCATTTCTGAATCTTTTTTATTGACCACGAATGCGCATTTGTTTAATTTATATGTAGATCAATCAAATATCGCCCATTCATGGAGGGAATCGAAAACGCTTTAACGGAACCGGATCTAGTCAAAAATTCTTATAAAAACTTGCAATTTAAATGTTAATAAATTAATTTCCTTTATTTTTACTTTTTATATTTTTAATATTAAAAATATTAAGTTCTAGACAAAAGACCCTAGATCCGGAGATATCTTTTTTTTTTTGAATAATTAATGTCTTTATCTAAAAACAAACTTTAACTTTTAAAATTGATATTAAAAAAAAAAATTTGTTATTAAAATTAATATAAATATACTAGATGACAAAGAAATCGTTTCATAGAAGCGTTTTTTTATTAGAAATATTGAACTCTAACTAAAAGTTATCCATGATTTTGTTGTCATCAGATATATAGTTAAAAAAATAAATATCCTTGCCTCTTGTGTAATATTAAATTATTTATAATTATATAACTTAATTATAAACCATTATTAATATTTATTGAAATATAAATACACTTTCATACACAAGTTAAAATGGAAATCTTAAAATAGAAAATTTATATAAATTTTCATATTTTAAAAATTTCATTTAAAATCTAAACACTCAAAAGTACTTATTTTAATGGTAACATATACAAAAAATATACATATGATATAATTGTTAATATTAACGTAAAAAATCAAATGTATCAATTTTATTTTTTATTAATTAATATGGGGCATTTGGATACTAAAGTAATTAGAATGCAGAATGCAAAAAACTAGTAATGCGATAAATCAAAATTGTTTTATTAATATAGTGCAACAATTCAATTTTAAAGAAATGTATATTTTTATTTGTAATATAAAAAGTATCTTTTTTAAGATAAAAAATGGCCAGTATTTAGAAATAGAGAGCGATGAAGGTGAGATAAGTAAATCCGTAGGTTCATTATTATATGCAATGTGATTTGAACTATTTGTTATAAATAAAAACAAAAACAAAAACACAAAATGAAATAAAGAAAAGGGCGGGTTTACTTAGAGGTTTCGGTGAGTGTATTTCACAGTGTGTTTATTTATTTTCTTTTTTTTATGTAAATAATGATTAAATGTATATAATTTTGGAATGATTTGTAAATAATTAATAAATAAATATAAAGAATCTTTAATAAAATTTTATTTGAAGTAAAATAAAAAAAGCGACTGATTCTCTTTCAAAATGCTGGTGTGTTGATACAAGTTTGAAGGTGTGTGGAAGGTTTGTGTTGGAACAAGTGGTTTGGAGAGCCAATACTACGCAAGTACTTAGTATCAACTTCCACCTGACTGATTGCTTGCATTCACTCAAAGCTCAAACCAACCGGTTTGAAAGCGAATAGTCGCTTTAATGTCCTTTAGGGGGGGGGGGCGAGGGAGCGACGGCCCCGGGCGCATTAAAGAAAGGGGCGCTGGCAGCGTTCAAATTTTTACAAAAAAAGTGTATTATTCATAATAATGATTGTAGTGAAGACAAAAAATAACACACTTATCTAAAAAAAAAAATATTAAATATTTTTTTATTGTTATGTCAACAGGGGGGGGGGTGGCGTTGGAATTGGTCCAGGGGCGCTGGAATTTGGGGGCGGTATTTTGGCTATAAGCAGAGATGTGATATTTATTGAATCAATAAGATTTTTAAAAAAAAATTTATTTGTTAACTATTTTTTAAAACAATGAAAATATATCAACATCGCCAGGACTTCCTGGAGGATCAACCCCCCCCCCCCCCTCCTGTGTTGAATCGCGGCATAAAGTACACTTAAACTAATTTCACGTAAAGTTTTATTGATATACTTTTTAAAGAGTATCTAAAAAAATAATTGATTTTTGAATTTTAATCAAAATCGTTAAAGCGAATTTTGAGAAATCGAAAAAAAACTGAAAAAATACATTAGTAAAGTACTAGTACCCTTTGGCTGATGT
Organism: Euborellia annulipes; assembly: GCA_023213315.1. Classification (NCBI taxonomy): domain Eukaryota; kingdom Metazoa; phylum Arthropoda; class Insecta; order Dermaptera; family Anisolabididae; genus Euborellia; species Euborellia annulipes. The sequence continues at coordinate 2,776 of JAKCPI010023552.1, read as the reverse complement.
GATTGAAATTTCTTGAATTACTTGCGCCATAAGTACTTGGCTTAAGTATAAAATTTGAGTATCGAGAGTTTTTTCGTTATTGAGTAATTCCCATAACCCACATTTTTTGATATTTCACTTGAAATCAATTTATTTTATTGTGAAAAAATATTAAATTTCAAGAAGATCGATTCCAGTTAAAATATCAAAACATAATATTTTTGTAAATTTCTCTGAAAGAGATTTTATGGCTTTTAAATGGCTGTTTTATTGCTTTTCTTGAAATTGCCATTAAAAGGAGGCGATTCCCTTTAGCTTGAATTTGACGTCATTTTCACTATCATTTGAATTAATTTCAACTGAAATATCAAAAAATGAATTAAATTAAATAACTCAATAAGGAAAACACTCTCGATACTCAAATTTTATATTTTAGCTAAGCAGGGCCGTAACGAGGGCGTGGCAAAACAGGCGCCCGCCACGGGCGCAACTGGGCTGGGGGGCGCAAAACAAAGGGGACCGACCTAGTTGTTGTGGTTTATATTTACCAACATATTAATCAGTGAGGCGCTACGGGGGAGAGGGGAAATGGCCAATTTTTAAAATTTTATATTCAAAATAAAATTTAATTCCCAAAAAAAATATTTTTCTCAAATCTCGTAGAGGTAATTACCTCCTTTACTCCCCCTCCTCCTTTGTATCCGCCCTTGATATAGGCCTATTTATTTTCAGATTTTCAATTCCTTGAAACTTAATTTTACTTTAGTTAGTTAGTTTTTAAAGAAAATTGGCCTTCGGCAGATCACCATTTTGGCCACCAATTAATTTTACTTTAGAAAATATAAAATTTTTGAGATGATTACGGCGCCGCGGCGCTACGAATTTCGTTTTTCTGTATTATAGTAGTCTGTGGAGTAATTGATCTTGAAATTTGTACTTAATTTAGAAAATATAATATTTTTTAATGTATTTTGACTATAAGACTATATATAACAAATTTAATTAATTAATTGTTAATATTTATATCATGATTATTATTAATTTCATACTTTTTAATTTTATTTTTTGATAAACTTGTATAAAAAATATGGTTTTTGTAACAGGAGTGATCAGGAGAATAGAATAGTAAAGGAGTGTGTTGGCGCCAATGAAAAAAATAACCTCCTCTCTGTTTTTAATCTCCGGGTATTTCTTTGCTAATTTATCATATAAATTAAGAGGATATCTCAGGCTGATTAGTGCTGCGACCCTGTGGAGACTTTTAGAATTATAAGTATAATTTTTAAAGTTTCCACAAGAGTGCAGCACAAATCAGATATTTTATTCAATTTATATGATTAATTACCAAAGAATACCCGGAGATTAAAACAGAGAGGAGGTTATTTTTTCTTTGGCGCCAACACACTCCTCTACTATTCTATTCTCCTGATCACTCCTGTTACAAAAACCATATTTTTTATACAAATAAATTTATTAAAAAATAAAATTAATTATGAAGAATAAAAATAATTCCATTCCATTGATTGATTATATTAATAAATACATTATTTATCGTCAAAAACATTTGTTTTCTAAATTAAATACAAGATTTCAAAGATATTATTCCACAGATTTTATTATCATACATACAATTTTAAGGATAAATATTTAACAAGGAAATATTGGTTTTAGCATTTGAGAATGAAAAAATAGTTAACAAGGCATTATTTCCAAATATTTCGAAATTCACTGAAGAAGGGTGCCGGGCGTCCCCCCTCCTTATATACGTCCCTCAGGGACGTAACCAGGGGGGCGAGGGGGGGGCTCGAGCCCCCCCCCCCCGCCCCAGGCGCATCGAGCCCTTGGCGCCCCCCGGAACCGGCATAGGCGCCCTACGGCCTCTAAAATATAGCCCAGCGTATGTGATTTTATCATATTCTTTTCATCGATGGTCTTAAAAAATTGATTGTTTTCTTTTAAAATTATATTACAACTTGAATTCTACTATTTTAAATGAATTTAATTCCAAAAATAATAAATAACGTATATAGAGGCTTTATAATTAAATTTTTTTTTTTGTTTTGCAATATATAAGCCTTAATTTGATGTTTTAAGGCTGTGGAGAATTACTCAGGATTCGTATAAGCCTTAATATTTAATTTTTTGGAATTCAAAATTTTTTTTAAGCATGAAGGAATTGAGCTATGAGACTGAAATGTTATATTTAAGTTAAACACCCCCGGGACCGTGAAAATAAGCTTTTAATCAAAATCGGCCAAAAAGTACTAGTATTTTACTGATGTAGTTTTTCAGTTTTTTTCGATTTTCTCAAAATGAAAGGGCTTTTGCCATTCTTCAGGCCCGCCCGAGCCCGCCCGGAATTTTTTCAAATCCGCCCATTCCCGCCCGAGATTTAGTGAATGAATGAACGAATGTCTAGCAATTTTTAAATAAAATTTCATTTGCATGCCCGTCGAAATAAAATACTCTATTTTAAAAAGTTTTTATTCTTTGATATTTTCCCGAAAACTGAATAGTTTTTGAAATAATCACAGAAGAAAACGACATTTTTCGTAAAAGCAAAGAAAAATCAAAACAAAATCATACAGGTGTCATTAAAAAACATGTAAATATAAACAAATTCATTTGTTTCACAAATTCGCTGAGGAAATTACAGGATGCAAGAAATTTGCCCGCCGATGGCGGGCAATTGCTCGCCGAAGGCGAGCAAGGGGGTCCAGGGGCGGAGCCCCCTGGAAAATCGGCGCCCTAGTTGAGCTTCGCCCCCCCCGCCCTCAAAGGCTGGTTACGCCGCTGC
>JAKCPI010023551.1:0-19361 GCA_023213315.1 Euborellia annulipes | reverse complement strand
TGTGTTGTGGTGATTATCCTATCTACCCCCAATTTACTGACCACCACATTTAACTTTCAACGTGCGGATGCATTTCAAATGCAAAGTATGGCAATTCTGATGCAAATGCTGGGTTGTATATTGGCAGGTTTGCTCTGCTGATCGTTTTGGTGCTGGGCGTGTAATTTGTTTGGGATCGCTCAGTGTGGCAATCACTGCAGTGCTTTTTTATTACAGTTTAGGTCATGCTGCTCATTCTAACGATCTTCGGACTGTACATGTTACTGGTACTATTTTCTGTCAATAGTCGGTGTAGTTTCCTATAGCTTGGTCAGGAGATGTTTCCTGCTCCAATTCGCTTTTCAGGAATTTCATTCTCATACAATGTTGCATACGCAATTGCAGGTGGCTTAACCCCTGCCATTGGTACAATGGCTAAGTTTATATCGCGATATTGGTGCTGTGTACTATATTGTTGTGCTTTGTCTAATCACCCTTATCACAAGTGTAGTTTATCGCAAAAAATTTGAAACGGTTTAACCGCGTTGTTTTGTATCCGAATGAATGGGTCAGGTAAGTTCTACTTCAAAGAAATGACAAACCTGGATTACGCCCATTGTTTTTTGCCAGATATAAGGCCTGATCAGCCTGACGAATCAATTCTTCTTTTGTTGATAAAAAAGGGATTCGTTGATACTGCGACACCAAAACTTGCCGTCACTTTGAGCGTCTGTTGATGATCTAATCGTATTTCTTCTTCTTCAATTGCTTGACGGCATCTTCTCAGCAAGTCTGCAGTGCATTTTCTAATGCACCATTGCTCATGAGAATAATAAATTCTTCACTCCCTAAATCGTCCAACAAATATCCTGTTCACGAATATTCTCAGTCAAAATTTTTGCAACCTGTTTTAAAACTGCATCCCCAATATCGTGCCCTATACTGGTCATTAACACTCTTAAAATAATTCTAAATCTAATAATACGATCTGCAAAAGAGCTTTGCCGCTGTTTTAATAGAGTCAATATTCTCACCAATCCGCCTTCGATTATAAAATGCCTGTAAGTGGATCATAGAACGCTAATTTGCTGGATCATTTGCTCTCTCTTTTGCGCCATTGAATTAAAAGAACCTCGAATAAAACCAGACTTGCAAAAAAGATCGGAATATAAAAATACAACATGCAAAACACCCAAAATGTATTTTTATATAGCGACATGGATTGTAAGTGTTCACTAAAAATTGGTGCATACGTCTATTTTATTCGTCAGGCTTAATCCAAGGCTGATCAACATAAAACAAGTGATTGGAATGACGATTAGATACACCACTTTTCGTTCGAATAATATAATACCAGCGCCACTGTGACTAAGCTGACATAACCTGCACTTGATGCTGGGCTAAAAATCCCAATGCAATGTGCGCCAAAAACAAAGATAAGACCAAAATATGCGACGGATATATACGGTATTATTATTTCAAAAATAGCAAGTTTTACTTAAAGCACGAATAATAAAAAAATAAGTGCAAAAAAACCCAGTGCGGCAAAAGATAATAATTTCATATAGGTTGGATAAAAATCTTGATTAATCCAAGCTTGTAACTCAACTTGAGCTGTTGCTAAAAAACCACCAGGCAATCCACGATAAAACAGCAACACCCCCCAAGAGGAGCACAAGGCTACACTTCTTAAGATTACTCCAATTCATGATCATGACATCATGCAGTGAAGTGTTCCGTTGAGGACTGTACTGCCATTCTATTTTTTTGTTCCATATAATAACTAATTCCATAAAATTGTGAATTTCTATCCGTTGTTTTATTTATCTGTACTCATCACTTAAATATAACACTCTAGTAATTTTATGTAAGTGTATTTCAAAAATATAGATTTTTATACTAAATAAACCTGAAGGTTAGGATATTAATCCTTTATATTATTTGCAAATATTTTCTGAAGAACAATCATTTTATCACGCTTATTTTATCAATTTTAACTTTAAATTTTTCCTAATACTTCAATAAACAAAGGGGATTTCACTTACATTCTTTGGCCGAATGCAATTAATTTTTTTTACTGGCGATATCCGTCAAGCTTTAGCCCTATTTGGACGTATACACTGAGCTGGATACAAACACTTTTAAAATAAGATTTATCACCTTTATATTTTTTATTGTTAATTTACTCTAATGTATTTTTAATTTATATTTTAACATTCTAAAAAATTAATTTAGGCTCGAATCCAAACTTGAAATATCCAATTAGACTGGCCTTAGCTCTCTGTATTGATTGTGATACTGTTTTAAACATACAAGCATTAGCATATTGTCATTTAAATTCAGTGCCCAAAACAATTTGCAATCACCATCTCCAAAATCATTTGGACTTCAGTTTAAAGCTAGATTAAAGTAAAATAATTATTTTCAAAGACTTAACCAAAAAAACTTGGCTTTATATTTTTTTATAAACTCTGATACTTTTACTGTTAAATTTTAAACCGATAAAAGTTGATTGAATTTCTATATTGAACACCAACTCTCTATATTTGATCTGAATACAAAATTCTTCTGCACCATCATCCAAACCAGAAGTGCTCCAAATTGTTGCTCTTGTGGGAATTGATCTAACCATTGGGCTTTGTAAAAATCAGAGACTGAATCAAAGTCGAGATATTGCTCAGGTTGGGCCATGATTTTTTCAACAAGTTCTTCAAACTTTTGTCTTTGTATTTGAACAAAATCAATAATCATGGCAGTCCCTTAAATGATGTTAAATTCCTTTATACATGCTCGCTGATTGTTTCTTTTTGACCTGTTCCCATTGCCACCATCCAAATCCAGCCAGTCCAACAAACGCCGCATATAAAGCAGCTGTTAGGAATAATTCTTTATACATAAACATCCCTACATAGACGATATCAACAAAGACCCAAAGCACCCAAGTCGCAATATGTTTACGGCTGGTCCAATAGGTTGCCAGTAAACTAAATGCAGCCAATTGAGAATCTAACATAGGCAAAGCAGCATCGGTAAAATAGTGCAGCGATAACCCAAATACTCCCCCTCCAACAGCAGCGATGATCATTTGCAGGATCACTGTTTGTACAGCAATGGGCTCTATTCGAATCTCTTGATCTTGCTGCTTGCCTTTTAGCCAGTGATAAAAGCCATAAAAATTCACCACCATAAAGAACACTTGTAAGATTGTTTCACCATACAATTTGAATTCAAAGAATAAATAGGCATATAAAACAAAGGCAAAGAAGTTAAATACCCAACACCACATATTTCGCTTAATCGTCAATGTGACACCAATAATACTGATAATAACCGCGAATATTTCTAATGGTGACATGGTAAAAAACTAATCAAGACAGGAAAGGCTATTATGAAAAAATACGGCATGATTGCAAGCAAAACCAGAACTAAAATTGAGAACGGAATCTTTAATATAATTTTTTGAATTAAAATTCACAAAAATACTGTTGTCCTGCTTTTTCGAATAGTAGTTATGATAACAATATAAATTCCTTAAAAAGTGAATAATTAGCTTTAAATCACAGTTTATGGCGTATCGATTTTTAAAATCTTAATTCTGCTTCTCAATCAGAATACTCAAACATGATGCAATATAGGAAGTTGAGTTCAATACAATAGACTAATCAGCACTTTTGAAAGCTGTAATTTAAGCTTTGAACTATAGCAAAATTAACTCAAATAGCTGATAAAAACTGTCTCGTTTACATTAAAAAGCAAAGAAAAGATTGATCGGGGAAACGCAGCGCAAAATTTATTTATTTTAAATAATATGTTTAAAAACATTGATTAGCATATTGTTTTTAGTTGATGTTGTTCACATTTTAACCATGTTTACGAGATTTAACACTTGTTTACGTGAATACCAATGAATTTACAGAAGGGAACCTCTACTATCAACCTTAAGTTATGAACAATCCCCAAAGTTCATAACATTTCTCCTTAACCGAACTGTGAAAGCAGATTCGTTGTTCTACGCAGTGATCACCCCAATCATTGCGTATTTTTTTGTCTTCAGTTCCCTCTGTAAACTCAATCAGTTATAAGGAATAGTTGGCTAAAAATGCAAGCATTACTTTTCAAGCAATTTTCAAAATATAAAAGAATATATTAAATTATAAGATATTGATTTTAATTAATATCGTAAAATATTTTGTTGCAATACTACGACAAAACCGATAAACTTAATTTATTAATTGAATTAACTGATGATCATTTAATTATTCAGTTCAAATTAAAAATTTTATTTATAAAAATGCGCAACAATAATTTTGAGTAAAACAATATGTGGGAATTATTTACACACTCATCCAACTTACTGTTTAGTGTCAGTCTGTGCCTGATGTTTTTATTGGGTATTGTGGAGTGTTTACTCCTTATTATTGGTTCAACCTCTCAAGGTTTCTTAGACCAGTTTATTCCAGATCAACTGTTAGAAACCCATCATGCGGATCTAGACATCCATACAGATCACAATCTTTTAGTGCAGCTGTTAGATTGGCTCTATCTTGGCCGTGTCCCCGTCTTGGTTTGGTTGATCATTTTTCTGACTGTTTATGCGCTATTTGGTTTTATTGTGCAAAGTATATTTTTCAATTTCACTGGAAATTATTTTTCAATTTGGCTGATTGCGCCAGCCAGCCTTTTTTTATCTATGCCGATTGTTCGAGTGTGTGCAGCACTCGTTGCAAAAATTTTACCGAAAGATGAAACCACTGCGATTCACAGTGATGAACTGATTGGGCGTACAGCTCAGATTATTTTAGGTGAAGCAAAACAAAACTACCCTGCACAAGCCAAAGTCATCGATCAATTTGGACAGACACATTATATTTTGGTTGAACCAGAATTAGATGAAATCTTTCAACAAGGTCAAAGTGTGATTTTGACACAAAGAACAAAACTAGGCTTTCAAGCAACGCCACTTTAATTTTTCAATAACAAACCTGGGTATAATAAAATGTTGAATTCAAACTTATATCAAATCCTTGTTTTTAGCAGGCATTATATTGGTGGCACTGATTGTCATCGGGGTGATTATCGCCCGCCTGTATAAACGCTCAAGTAAAGAAGTTTCTTTTGTCCGTACTGGTTTTGGCGGTGAAAAAGTCATTTTAAATGGCGGTGCAATTGTATTGCCAGTTTTACATGAAGTGATTCCCGTCAATATGAATACCCTTCTCTGTCTTGAAGTCAAACGTGCCACAGATCAAGCATTAATTACTCGTGATCGTATGCGAGTGGATGTGATGGCTGAATTTTATGTACGGGTTAAACCAACTGCTGAATCTATTGCAACAGCTGCCCAAAACCTTAGGTAAAAAAACCATGTCTCCACAAGAACTCAAAGACTTGGTGGAAGGTAAATTTGTAGACTCACTGCGTGCTGTTGCCGCTGAAATGGCAATGGAAGAGTTACATGAAAAACGCGTTGATTTTGTTCAGAAAGTTCAACAAGTGGTTTCTGAAGATCTGTTTAAAAATGGCTTAGAATTAGAAACGGTTTCACTGACAGGTTTAGACCAAACCAGTTTTGAATATTTTAACCCTCAAAACGCTTTCGATGCAGAAGGTTTAACCAAACTGACTGAAACCATTGAAGACCGCCGTAAAAAACGCAATGACATTGAACAAGACAATGACTTAGCCATTAAAGCAAAAAACTTAGAAACTGAACAAGCACGCCTGCAAATTCTACGTGAAGAAGAATATGCAAAACTTCAACAAGAGCGAGAAATTGCCATTCGTAAAGCTGAGCAATCAGCAGAAATTGCAACACAAGAAGCCGCAAAAAAACGCGAAGCAGAAGAAGCTCAGATTGCTGCTGAACGTGAAGTCGAATTAAAGCGTATTGCATCTGCACGTGATGTTGAAAATGAAAATATTCAAAAAGCACAGTTGATCCAAAAAGCTCAAGTCGAACAGAAGAAAACCATTGAATTGGCCGAACAAGACCGTGCAATTGCAATTGCTGAAAAATCACGTGCTGAATCTGAAGCCAAAGCGTTGGCTGACCAAAGCACGTGCACAAGCGGTAAAAGCGGAAGAAGAAGTGACAACTGTTCGTGAAACTCAGCGTGCAGAGCGTTTAAAAGCCGTTGAATTGGTGGCTGCAAAGCAAGTCGCTGAAACAGATGCAATTGCGATTACCGTAGCAGCAGAAGCCGCTAAACAAGCAGCTGCAGATGATGCTGAAGCAGTCCGTATTGCAGCACAAGCGGATGCTGAAAAAATACGTTTAAAAGCCAAAGGTGAAGCAGATGCAAAAATGTTACTTGCTGCGGCACAAGAAAAGCAATATCAAGTTGATGCTGAAGGTACGCGTGCAGTCAATGAAGCCAACAACGTGCTTTCAACAGAACAAGTTGAGATGCAAATTCGTTTAGCCTTTATTGAAATACTTACCTGAAATCATTCGTGAAAGTGTTAAACCAATGGAAAATATTGATGATATCAAGATTCTTCAAGTCAATGGTTTAGGCAGTATGGCAGGTTCAAACACAACAGGTGAATCTGGTGAACAAAATCAAATTGCTTTGTCTGATCAAGTGGTCAATAGTGCGCTGCGCTATCGTTCTCAAGCTCCACTGATTGATAGCTTAATGAATGAGTTAGGCATTAAAGGCGGAGATATTAATGGTTTAACGCAATCCTTAAAACCAAGCAATGACTAATAGAACTGACCTCATATTCCCTTAATTACCAGCCTCTGTCATCAGGGGCTTTTTTATTGGATGGATTTTTATTCATGATCTAATACACCTGATCGTTTTTAATGGTATAGATGTTAACGATACAGATATGCTTATCTCAATAAGTCATGATGGAAACTCACGATTTCTTTTAAAATCGGCTAATTCAACCAAGATTACTTATCTCGATGCTATGCTCAACCCTATTCAGTTTTGTTTAATTTAAAAATGACTTGGTTTATTTTTATTCTCGGTGCCATGATTGCAGGCTTTGTCCAAGGTTTAACTGGTTTTGCCTTTGCTTTAATTGCAATGTCTTTTTGGATTTGGGTATTACCACCACAGCTAGCAGCACCATTGGTGGTGTTTGCTTCTCTATGGAGTCATATCATTGCATTGGGAAAAGAACAAAAACATCAACTCCCGTTTTCCCTTGTTCTCCCTTATATCATTGCAGGATTGATCGGTGTACCTCTCGGTACCTATCTTTTACACCTCATTGATGGAAATACCTTTAAGACCATCCTTGGATTATTTTTAGTGATTTGGTGTCCGACCATGTTCTTTGCCCCTGTGTTTCCTCGTATTCAAGCATTGGGGAAACTTGCAGATGGAAGCATTGGTTTTATTGGCGGTATTTTAGGTGGTCTTGGTGGTTTTTGTGGCGCAGCACCATCAGCTTGGGTGATGCTTAAAAATCTGCCTAAACAACAACAGCGTTATATTTTAAGACATTTTAATTTTGCGATTCAGTTGTTTACGATTATTATTTATCTATGCCAAGGAACCATCCACAAGGTCCATCTGCCCCTATTTTGCACTGATCATTCTCACAGTGAGTATCCCAGCACTGATTGGTGCGCAAATGTTCTATAAAATATCAGAAAAACAATTTAAACAATTAGTGCTGAGTTTATTATTTGCCTCAGGTTGTTTCTTATTGCTGACATCGTTGCTTTAGCGAAATAGTGAGAAAATTAAATAAATTTAACTGACTATTTATTCAGCATTTGGTTGCTAAAATGAAAACAATATCCGAGCGGCTCTATTTTTAATAACCGATTCATCCTACAATTCCGCCACTCATTTTTCTTAAATATCTGTGATGAAAAACTCATTTTTGTTAAGTGCCAGTATTCTCTTAACAGGATGTGTACTTGGCACATCTAGTGAAATTAAAACTGCGGAAAAACTGCTCAGCCAATTTCAATGTAATAATATTGAAACAGCAGAATTGGCCCATAGTTCAATTAATACTTATCATGAACGCTCACTTGCAGTGAGTAAAGAAAAAGCCACTGAGTACGTCGATCGCTATAAATCTGGAGATGAATTATTTAAAATTCCTCTCGATGAAGTGGTTCAACAACAATACGATATTTATAAAACAGCCTGTGAATCCCTTGGCGGTGTGCAACGCTCAACGTAAGCAACGCTAAAAAATAAGCCGATTATTGTTGAATACTGCAAAACGTTTATGATCTTAAAAATATCGTGTTTTAAATGATTGTGTTTTAAAATCATAAACGTAAATCATGATGAGCAGCTGTTCATTTTTAAAATTGCCTAGACCCTCATCCTGTTGCTGCTGAATTTTTAAATACAGCCCCTAGTGAAATATAGCGATCCCATCTGCAAAGTCTGTCTCATGATCAAAACAGCCTTAGAAGCAGTAAAAATAGTGGCTGTAGCAAACCTACATATGGGCAAAGTGATATGATTGCTGCCTCATCACAATTGCCGTGCCGTAATTTAGTTTTTAGCCTTGTATGAATGGTCTTTGATACCAAAAATTTTGATCCCCATCAGATAAAAAATAGAGGTTAAAATTAGACCAACAACCCACGAAACATCTGCACCATCAAGCGCCTTGGCAATAGGACCTGTATACAAGTCTGTCGCAATAAAAGGCACTTGAACAATGACACCAAAAATATATGCAGAAACGGCCATGAGGTTAAATTTTCCATAAATTCCTCCATCTTGATGGAAAAACGAATCGACATCATATTCCCCATGACGAACCCAGTAATAATCAACCAAATTCACAGCCGTCCAAGGGATAAGTACGTAGATGAGCAAGAAAATAAAATTAATAAATATGGGCAGAAAATTACTGGATGCTTTGATTCCAATCCACAGCGCAATAGCAATCAACAAAAATGAAATCACAATTCGCCCCTTAGCCAATGGCATAAATGATGGAATAAATGTCTGGATAAAAGAAATTAAAGTCAGCACACCACAATACAAATTCATTGAATTGATCGCTGATATGGAAATGACCAAAATCAAAATAAACACGCTCCCCATCTCAGGTACATAAGCGATCATCCCAGCGATAACATCTCCACCTGGTGTCACCAATCCTATAGTTACCCCCAAACACATTGGAATGATGGTACCCAATCCACATCCCCAATATGTCGCCCAGAACGCTGCCTTAGCGCCTGTTTCTTTTGGCAAATGACGAGTAGCATCAGAGACATAGGGTGCATATGCGATCTGCCACAGTGCAGCAATCGAAAGCGTAGCGAGAAAACCTGTAGCTGAAAAAGAATTACGCGCGAAAAAGTCTGCAGGTAAACCTTGAATAAAAAACACCCAAACATATGCTGCCAAAAAAGCCAAACCAGAGATCACAAAGGTTATTTTTGTAAATAGATGAATTAATCGATAGCCAACGATTGTACCGATCACAGCAACGACACAAGTGAATAATATGCCAGATGACTGACTGAATGAGGGAATAAGCAAATTCATGGCTTGTCCAGCCAGCGTCGCATTTGAAGCTAGGAAGCCGACATACATGATGACCACGATTCCAAGGATTGGAAGCGCGCCATATGCGCCAAACTGCCCTTTGGTTTGAATCATTTGAGGGACACCAAGATGCGGTCCTTGAGCGGCATGGAGTGCGGCAAAGATGCCACCAATAAGCGTCCCTAGAATAATACTTAAAATAGCAGAGACAAAAGATTGATGAAAAATGGTGACTGAAACTGATCCTGTCACAAACGTCAGTAGCATCAAATTTCCACCAAACCAAAGTGTGAATAGATCCCGAGCCTTACCGTATCGCGCATTTAATGGGATTTGCTGAATGGTATGTTGTTCAATCGAGTGAACATATTTGTCTTCCATGAGTATCTCCTAATAGAGAAATCGTTAAAAAATTACGATCAATCAAATTGTTTTTTAAGATGCAAATCCCCCTACGCCTAAATTGCGCAATTGAAAATGCTGAGGATTATGGGTGCAGGCGTTCTGCTATGTGGTCATTGGCTCAAGCACAATGGCATCAAACAATGCTTCGGATCTGTTGATGAATTTCCCCTTCAAAAATGACCACTATTCTCGATCTGTGGTCATCATCAGGCCACGCATTTAGGTAAGATTCGGGAAATAGATAATGTTGAACACCGTGTAATATCACCGGTCGTAACGACTCTTTTACCTGAATCAACCCTTTGATTCGGAGCAAGTTCACGCCATAAAGTCGTGCCAGCTTCTGAAGAAAATAGGTCACACGTGCCCAAGACAAAGCTTGGTTGGCATATAAACACAAGGTAAAAATATTATGATGCGCGTGCGTTATTGAAAGCGTTTTGAGGATTTGTCTGATGCATAAACCTTTGCGCACTCAGGTAAATTACGTGTAACTGGATACTTTTCACGATCAAAAATAACTAAAGCAACAGCCGTCACATCCGCACCATCAATAATTTCAGCACTCGCATTCAGAGTACGGATGCGCTTGGTAAATGTTGTAAAGGCATGCGACAAATCTGTTTTAGTTAAAATGATTTTATCTGCAACAGCGATTTGACGTAGTCTCTCCGTCCGCTGTTGCGGGGTACATTTAAGGGCAATAGGGTATCAACCGTAGCAATCACGGTTTGCACACTAAATAAAGTCGCGACACTTTCATCTGCCAATAAAAGCTTAAGCAAGGGAATCGGGTCAGCCATACCTGTTGTTTCAACAATAACACGGTCAAAAACAGGAATTTCTCCTGCCTCAGCACGACAATAAAGAAGTTTAAGCGTTTCTGAAAGTTCTGTTTTCATGCTACAACAGACACAACCACTTTTTAGCAAGACAATGTCATCGTCAAGTCGACCTATCAATAAATGATCTAAGCCAACCTCACCTATTTCATTAATAATCACTGCCGTGTGCGCCATGCGATCATCGGCCAACAAACGATGCAGTAATGTTGTTTTACCACTCCCCAGAAAACCTGTCAGTAAGGTCACAGGAATACGTTTTATTCCGCTCATATATGTCTTCCCTTACGCACATAAACGATAATTTAACCCAGTAGATTAGTTAGCACGCTGAAACACATGCTGACCTTGTAATACTGTGGTGATGACTTGAGTCATAGCAATTTCTTCAGGGCTTGATTCAAAAATATTGCGATCCAAAACAATAAAGGTTGCTTCCTTACCCACTTCTAAACTCCCAGTACGATGACTATGCCCAACAGCAATTGCGCCGTTCAACGTCATGATCCTGACTGCCACATCCAAAGGCACACTTTCATCTCCGTGCTGCAAAATACCTGCTAGTGCGGGAAAAAGATTTGGCGTAGGTGGCAAAAGCCAATCTGTACCAATCGTCATGGTTGCACCAGCATCATACAAAGTTCGAAAATCATAGGCTTTGCCAAGCGCTTGTTGATATTCTGGGATATGCCAAATCGCGGGGGACATTTCAGCAATAATGTCTAATTCTGCAAAACGGCTACGATCTTTTGCAGAAACATAATGGGCATGTGCAATATCATGAAATTGCCCTGTTTGACGTTCAACATCGTTGGCATTTTCATAATTGTCTAAACCAATACGCACAGAACCATAACCCGTACAATGTGATTTAACAATCAAGCCATCTTTGGTCCATTCACGAATTTTTTTCAGTGAGTTCATTAGAATCGAGAAGTAAATTGTAAGTAATAGGTTCATCTGAAATCGGATCTAAGGGCACATGGCTAAAGGTGGGTGCCATAGATGTACCATCTAGCATCACTTTGATTCCATTCACCATGACACGTTTTGACGCATATTGCGTTCGTTCTGCGATCACCCTTTCATCTTCTTCACGATCACTCAATGACATAATTTCTGCTTTCCAAGGAATATGACAAATCAAATCCAGTGTAAGCTCATCGTCATCATCCAAAGATTTAGCTGCTGTCAGGAATGATCTTGTTGCTGAAGCTTCCTGTGCCGAAGTAATACCATATTGATTACATATACTTGCCGCCATTTTAAGCGCGAACTTATTTTCCTCATCAGTCTCTGTGGGTGCGACCATATATAATTTCACCCATCCACCTTCACGCAAAATTCCAGTGGGTTCACCTGTTACAGGATCTTTTTCAATTTTTGCGCGGGTCGTACTCGGTGTATCACGGGTGATACCTGCAAGATGTAGTGCTTGGCTGTTCGCCATGACGTTATGAAATGAAAAATCATGAATCACAATCGGCACGTTTGGAATGATTTGATCTAACCATTCTCGTGTCAGTAGCTCAGCAGTAAAAATCAATGGGTTATAGAGCCCGGCAAAAATCCATGTTCGTTTGGAGGCATATTTTTCCCAATATGCTTTGAGTTGCTGTGCCAATTCTTGCAAGGTTTGTGGATCATTTAATTGGCAAGAATATTCCAATCTCAGAAGTGCCGCTTTTAAAAGGTGCGTATGTGCATCATGGATGCCAGGCATCACCAATTTCCCTTTTAAATCATATTTCTCAGCATCCGCTGCCAAACTCAGAATTTCATTCTGATCGCCAATCGCTAAAATTTTACCGTCTTTTACCCACATGGCTTCTGCCCAAGGTTGCAGTTGATTCACGGTATGAAATTTTGCATTGTAATAGACGCTATTATTCATCTTGTTATCCCTGTCTATGCCCAATAAATGTTGAATTTAACTTTTAGAATTATTTACACCATGGCTTTAAGCTGTTTTCAACTTAAAACCAATTTCAACAATTTATTTATATACGACATTTTAAAAAATTAAGTAATTCTTAAATAACGATGTAGATCTTTTGAATTATTAAAGTAGTATTTTAATTGAGCTAAAAAAATAGGTTATTTATAAAATAATATGTCAATGTGCAGATGCTGTATCAACTGAATAACAGCAAATATTTAACCCTAATAAAATATGGGAATGTGCCAAATCACCCTTCCCATATCAAAATTAAATTCATTGTATTTGAGTTTTCAAAGATGCTATCGAATCAAAACTCAGCTTCTGGAATAAATCGGGTATCTATACTAAATAAATCTGGATGCTTCGGATTGATCTGAGCATAAAACTCCATGATTTCAGCCATGTCCTGTTCATAATTTCCAGTTGGATAAACAATTTTACCAATCCCAGTTTTCTTTGTTTTTATAATCCATATACGCCAGTGCAATAGGTACACCAGCACTGGTGGCAACATGATAAAAGCCTGTTTTCCACTGTTCTTGCTTTGCACGCGTTCCCTCTGGCGTCACCAGCATCACCAATTTAGGATGGGTCTTAAACAGCTCACTCATCAGCTGAACCATACTTGGACGTTCCTCACCATCCTGCTTGGGACGGCGATCAATCCCGATTCCACCCATAGCACGCACAAAAGGTCCAAAAGGCAATTTCATATAGCTGTCTTTAATGGTAATACGCACATGAACGCCCAAAGCTTTCAGTGCTAAACGTGCATAGAGTGCATCCCAATTACTGGTATGCGGTGCAGCAATCATGACACATTGGTCGATGTTTAAATCCCAATGGTTATCAATTTGCCATCCCATCCAGCCCAAACTTTGTTCAGCTAATTTTTCAAACACCCAGCACACCAAAACATAAAGAATTCGCGCTGGATTGTAGCAACCAATAGATCAGATAAAAATCCAATTCGTATAGAAAAACAGCAATTAATATATAAATGTATAAAATTAATTCATTGCAAAACTTGTCAGTAAATATTCAGTTTTGATTAAATTCTGCAATGAATTTGCATATATCAATTTTTCGTTTGGTTAAAATAGTTAATCCAATGTAATTCACGACAATGATTATCAAAATGAATTTTTTTGTGGCTGAATATTTGCATTTGACTGCTGGATGACCTGATATTCAATCCAGCTTTCTAGACAAGACTCCACTTCAAACAACTGATTGTCTTGTTCTATGGTTTGTTTCAATTGTGTGCCATCTGAAAATGTATAAATTTTGGTGGTCTGAGTGATCTCTATATCTTGCTCATAATTTTTTTTGCATTGCAAAGTGACATTTTCAATTTTGATTTGATCATTGCTTTTTTGATTGTCGTTTTTTTCATTGTAAATACGAGCAACATATTCAGCCAAATGAGACATAGATTCGAATACTTAAAATATGCACAATAACAGAGCTCCTATAATAGCCTAACTTTTTAACATCGAACTACATTACTCAGCAATTTCTTACATAATTCACATTTCATATCAGGGAGATAATTTATATTCTGGATAAAATCATTCACATATAATTATTTATTCATTTGGGTTATGTTATGAAAAAAACACTCTTCGTCATGTCTATTTTAGCGCTGTCATTAAGCGCTTGTTCTAAACCGACTCATAATGCATCAGAGGATATCAAAGCGACAGCATCAAACACAGGCTGCTGCATCGCATGAAGCAGCAACCCCAACCATAGATTCAGAACACAATGCTCAAAATAGCTTGGATTGGGCTGGGGAATACAAAGGCTTACTTCCGTGTGCTGATTGCTCAGGAATCAAAACCAAACTCATCCTAAAATCAGATCACACTTATGAACTGACTGAAGAATATGAAGGGGTTAAAGGTGAAGGCAAAGAATTTAAAACTCAAGGTCATTTTAGTTTTGATGAATCTGGATCGATTATCGGTCTAGATAAAAATGCAGATAACCGCAAATACTTTGTTGGCGAAAATATCTTAGAAGCACGTAGTTTTGCAACGGGTGAAAAGATTGAAGGTCCAAATGCTGAACTTTATCAATTAACCAAAGACGTGGAATAATTTAAAAATTATTTCCGAATAACAGCACTAAAAACCTGCTTGAAGCAGGTTTTTTAAATTTGGGAGCATGCTTTTAGCGATGACCAATCAAATATGCACCAAAGAGCGTGAAGATCCCACCTGAAATACCATCAATCCATCTTGAGGCATTTTGGTAAGCGGCTTTAAAGCTGGGTAATGAAAATACAAAGGCAACAAAGCTAAACCAGATCAGCGTTTCCACGGAAACAATTATAAATAATAATGAATGCACACCATCTAAATGTGGATTGGCTAAAAACACTGAAAATACACTACCGAAATAAATCACCGCTTTCGGGTTTGATAAATTGGTTAAGAAACCTTTGAGAAAGAAACGCAGATTGCTTTGCGGTAACTCAAAATGATGCTGTGATATATTCTCTTTCTTACTCAAAGCAGATCTAAGCATTTGGTAGCCTAACCAGCACAGATAAATCCCACCAACAACCAACATCACCTGCTTTAACCATGCCATTTTTTCAAAAATGATATTCAAACCCAGCCAAAGCTAAAAAAGCCCAAAACATCACCCCTGCGGTAATCCCCAAAACCACAAAAATAGATTGCTTTCTTGAACGGCTAATCGCAGTTTGCGAGACCAGAAAGAAATCAGGGCCTGGTGTAATCAGGGCACAAAAATGAATAAAGATTAACGTACATAATGCAATCAACATGGACTAGATTCCGTTCAGCGAGACAGATTTATATTAGTGTGAAAATTCATGTTTTTCCATCGATATCGGTACATCAATAAAATTCTTTAGGCTGAACTTCGATGAACATATACCACAAATAAAACATCAACCATCTTTTAAAAAGACGGATTTTAATTATTGGAGAAAATAATATTTTATCTTTATAATCAAAAATTAAACCCAACCTAAAAATAAATCATGCTTAATTCAGAAAAAGATTCAACCACGCCCATTGAACAACCCCCACATCATCCTGTGGAAGTGCAAAAGATCATCAGCATCAATAAATTTATGCTCTTGTGCTTTTTGACAATGGGTTTATATCAGATTTGGTGGATGTTTAAAGCGTGGCGCTTCTTTATGCAAAAAGACAAATTAGACATCATGCCGGCTTTTCGGGCAGTATTTTATATTTTTTTCCTATACTCCTTGTTTAAAAAAATAAATAACTATGCCAAGCAACAAGGATATACAGAGAATTTTTCATCAGGCTGGATGTTTATAGGATTTATGGTTTTTTCAGTACTGATTAAACTGCCTGAACCTTATGATCTGATAACTGTATTGAATTTCATTTTTCTAATACCTGCATTTAAGGCTCTCAATTTTGCCAAACAACAATCCAATCAATTTGTGGTCATTGAACAAAAGAAATTTAGTAAAGCTCAAATGGTACTTATCGTGTTATTTTCTATTTTTTGGTGCTTGTATTTACTCGGACTATTTCTATAGCCTAAACAGCTTGCAATGAGCCTAAGCTCATTGCAAGCTGTTTAAATTAGACCAAAATATCTCGCTTACCATTTGGTCCTTGTTCACTGACAATACCCTGCTCCTGCATTTGATCAACAATACGGGCAGCACGGTTATAACCTAAGCTAAACTTACGTTGCAGTGAAGATACAGACACCTTACGTGTTTCTAAGACAAATGAAACACATTGGTCATAGAGTGCATCACGGTTCGGATCGCCATCACCATCTTCGAAACCACGTGTGGTCGGTTCTTCGTCAAACGGCGTGAGAATTTCATCAACATAATTCGGTTCACCGCGTTCACGCCATGCGTCACAAATACGGTTGACTTCATCATCGGAAATAAATGCACCATGTACACGCTCAGGATCAATTTTACCTGGACCGAGGAATAACATATCACCATGGCCCAAGAGATCCTCTGCACCACCACCATCTAGAATAGTACGCGAGTCAATTTTACTGTTTACACGTAATGCCACACGGGTTGGAATATTGGCTTTAATCAAACCAGTAATGACATCTACCGATGGACGTTGTGTTGCTAACAGTAAATGAATTCCTGCTGCACGAGATTTTTGTGCCAGACGGGTAATCATTTCTTCTGCTTTTTTACCCACTTGCATGATCATATCTGCAAATTCATCGGCAACAATCACAATCGAAGGCAATGGTTGCAAACGTGGTGCTCTGTCTTGTGTCGCAGAATCACTTGGTTTCCACGTTGGATCAATCAGATCCTCACCATTTGCAATGGCTTCTTCCACTTTACGGTTATAGTCGGCTAATTTACGGATCTTTAAAAGGACATCAGCTTATAACGACGTTCCATTTCATTGACACACCAATTCAATGCACTAACAGCATCTTTCATGTCAGTCACAACAGGTGTCAATAAATGAGGAATATCATTGTAGTTCGCTAATTCCAATTGTTTTGGATCGATCAGAATCAAACGCAATTGATCAGGTGTATATTTCAACAACATCGACAGGATCATTGAGTTTACAGCAACTGATTTACCTGAACCTGTTGTCCCCGCAACCAACATATGCGGCGCTTTACCTAAGTCAGTGATCACAGGATTACCAGAAATATCCTTACCCATTGCCATTGAAAGCAAACCATTTGGATCTTTAAAAACAGGAGTTTCTAGGAATTCTATCAGACGTACCATTTCACGACTGCTATTCGGTACTTCAATCCCGATATAAGGCTTTCCGGGAATCACTTCAACCACACGTACAGATGCCATTGACATAGAACGTGCCAAATCTCGGGAAATATTGGTCACTTTCGAGGCTTTTACACCGGGTGCCAAATCTAACTCAAAACGTGTAACCACTGGCCCAGGTTGGGCTTCGATGACTTTGGCTTTGACGTTAAACTCTTGAAGTTTAATTTCTAACAGTTCAGATAAACGTGACAATTGTTCTGCGGTAAAGTTGACTTTTTTTAGGGAGTTCTGAACTCAAAAAATTTTTCTGCGGAAAATTTTTTTTTTAACGAAACGAAATTTTTTCCATTACTTTTGTTTTTGCTGAACCAAAATTTTCCGCCCCGCGGAAAAATTTTTTTCCCCGCCCGTGAAAATCATTTTACCTTTTTTTTAGAGATACGAAAATTTTGCCGCTCCGCGAAACATTTTCCCCTTTTTTTTTACAGGGCTATATATTTTTCCACTGCGGGGCCGATCAAGCATATCTCTGGGGGGGGGGGGGGGGGGGGCAAGATCCCCAAATGTCTGTATATCCCTATATATGCATTTGGAAAATTTGTGGGGGGAAGCGGCCCCTTGTGTATGCGTGTGTGAATGGGAAAAAATGTTTAAAAAAAAAAAAAAATATATAAATATTCGTAAAATAAGCATAAAAACTCAAAATAAGCAAAAAAAGCATAAAAAATGCAATCTCAATGCACTTAGTTTTTCGTAATTCGTGTAGAAATTAAATATCTAATGGTTGCTTATAAAATTGAGCAATAAGCATTTTGCTTAAAATCCGGTCTCTAATAATAAATTTTGATCTCTCTAATCCTTATCAAAAAATTTGCTGTTTATTTAAGTATTTTTGTCTTTATCGTAAACTTGACTTTTAAAGAAGAGAGTTTCCGGTCTTAAGGACAATGGCCTTTTGTCCAATTTCTTAGCTTTTTGGTGACTAAGATAATATTATCTAATAAATACTTAGTCATTCAAAACTTTTTCCATTTTATTTTGACGTGACAACGTCTTACAAATCATGTGTCTATAGTGGCATGTTAGAGGGGCATGCACGAAAAAGTTTATTGGCTTGAATAACTCCTCTGTCTTAAGAGGTATAATTATGGGAAATATACGGTTAGAAAGAATGAGTTTTCAGCTAAAGAATTCACCATTTATTTTTTCCTATCATTTTATTTTACCGCGCTGCGGTAAATTCTAATTTGAAAGTTTAAACTCCTGTAGATTCTGAACGGCTAATCAGATCAGACTAAATGGGATGTCATTTGGTGCAGAAGGGAAAACCTCTAATAGAATAAATAAAAAAATCCCGAGTAATTAACTCAAAAATTGGTTTTTTTCTCGAAAAACCTCATTTTTTAGACAAAAAAATATCGAAAAATAGCCCTACTTGTGCAACGCATAGCGACTTGACCATAAAAGCTACATTAAATCTAAATATAGTTTTAGAAAGAGTGGTTCAATACCCAGAGGTTATTTTTTCATTTTTTTGATATGACGTCATTTTACCGCATGAGAGCACTCGGCGGGATTTCGTTTTTCGAAATTTTAAACCCCTGTAGATTCCGAACGGCTAATCAGATCAGACTAAATGAGATGTCATTTGGTGCAGAAAGATAACCTCCTAATAGAATAAATAAAAAATCCCGAGTAATTAACTCCAAAATTGGTTTTTTTCTCGAAAAACCTCATTTTTTAAGCATAAGTCGCCCTTAATTGTTAAAAAAAAGCCACACCTGTCATATATTGTTTCAATGAAAATGTTTGAACATGTTTATTTATGAAAACAAACTACTAGTAAAAAAAAAAAAAAAAAACAATACTTTCTCTCTTTATATTTCAATATAGGTAAGAGAAAAAAATTTTTTTGAAGTCAAGCAAAAGACGTTGTCACGTTAAAAAGCCAC
>JAKCPI010023550.1:0-10021 GCA_023213315.1 Euborellia annulipes | reverse complement strand
CGAGCCCTAGTTATTAATTTGAAGGGCTTTTATTAAAATGTATCAAATTTTCCATTATTAATAAATAATTATTAGGAATATGATGAAATAAAGTCTATCCCACAAATATCCACCGAACTTCTGTTATACAATATCAACTTACTATTTATATCGAGAGCAAAAACAAATATAAAAGAATATGCGATATTCTTTGGCAGAATTGTAATTAAAATATACGTTTAAATTCTGTCTATATGCCGAAAAAACTTAAAAAAACAAATTATTTTTGAATGAGTACTTTTCATTCGATACCGGCAATCAAGTACTCATATGGAGTAAAGTATCGAAAAAAAGTATCGACGAAAAAAAGTACTAGTATCGAAACAAAAGTATCGATACCAGTAAGTATAGATACTTTTTTCGTGTCCCTAGCCACGCCGCTGCCCCGATGCGGGGGAGGCCCCGGGCCTTGGGAGGCCCGGTCAAGTTTATCAGAAAATTTAAAATATTTCTTTCTTCCGATATCAGAGAGTTTAGTTTTTTTTTTATTATAAATTTAAAATCTATAAAAAAAATTAAATATTTTAAAATAATTTTTCTTCTTTTCTTTGGTATCCAAATGACCATAGGCGCCGGAACTGAGGGGGGACCGGGGGGCAGGTACAGTTGCCCCCCCCCCCTGGCATCCTACAGGGGGGGGACAGAGGGGGGCAACATTTCTTCTTTTATTTCATTTATTTTTAAAAATGATATATTTTTACTTTTGAAAAATAAAATCTTCTAAATTAAAAAAATAAAAGAGTAAGAAATTCATTTTTTCCCAAATTTTTTCCAAAAATTTTTGATAAAATCACCAGCAAATTTTTTAAAATTTTAATTTTATTAAAATTGTGATTTTATTTAAAATTTTTAAAGCTTTATAGTAGATTTGTTTTGTTTTATACTATTTGAACATATTAAATTATTTTAATTTTCTAAAAAAAAATTTTTGCCCCCCCCCCCCTGATTCAAATTCGTTCCGGCGCCCCCTGCAAATGACTTAAATCCATTGTTGACCGGCCCCGTAATATAAAGAAGGCAAGAGGGAAGCGATTGTTGAGGGAGAGTGTGGGATGGGAAGGAGAGATGGCTGAGGAGGGAGACAGCGGGCAGCCGGCGGAGGGCGGCAGTCAGGCTATCTCTGGCGGTGTTTAGAAGCCAGTGGCTCGGCTCAATGAATGAGAGCCGTGCCCGTGCCGCCTTAACTTTAGTTGAATGGCTTAGTGCCAGTGCCAAGTGTTTTCGGCGCGCGCGCGACCGTCTAAGCCAGAAACACACCTTCTTCCTCTCTCTCACACTCTCTCTAGTCAAAGGTAAACCATCATCAACTTAAAATTAACATATTATTCAAATGTCAATTTTTGTTTTGTTACGATTCTGAAATTTGCAATATTTACTTTCTCCCACCTCTATATATATGTTAATATATATAGAGAAAGTATTAGTATTCATGTCAAAAATTCGATGCCGAGATTTTTGATGGATATACACGTTTTGAGGTCCCCTGAATCCAAAAAAGTGGTTTTCGCGAAATGATCTGTCTGTGTGTTCAATTTTAAGCATGAAGGAATTGAACTAGGAGATTGAAATTTTATATTTAAGTTAGGCACCCCACTGAGCCGTGAAAATTAGCTTTTAATCAAAATCAGCCAAAGTTTACTAGTATTTTACTGATGTACTTTTTCTGTTTTTTTTTTTTTTTTTTGGATTTCCTCTAACGATTTAGATTAAAATTTAAAAATCAATTATTTTTTAGATGCTCTTTAAAAGCAAAAATGAGAATATACATTTTAAAATATATACATTACAACACATACACAAAAAATCTGATGTGACAAGCACATAACCCAACTAAGTTGAGTGCTGTCGGATCTTTTAAGTCCTCACGCTATCAAAGCATTTAAAAACATGTTAATAGATAAAAGGGACAGATGTTTCATTTTATTCTTTCCATACAGGTGTATATTAATTTCAGGGGGACACTTTATTCGATCATATTATAATGTGAATTATTCAGAAGACAAGGTCTAAGTCCAGTTTTCAATAACTCTTAAAAACAAATTCTATCATTGCCTACCATTTCGAATAAAAGTCGACAAATACAATTTTCCCTCCCGCTTATTCTCAATCAAGTAATATTTGAAATAAAATTACTATACATATTTTGAAATTGCTTTTTCGGCATTTAAAAAAAAAAATTATATTTATTGCCCCGATTTTTAACTCTTGAGTATTACTATCATCATCACAAGGGCATAAAGGGGGTATTTATCTCCCCCCCCCACCCCGAAATTTGAGAAAAATATTTTTTTTAGGTATTAAATTTTATTTTTAATATCAAATTTTAAAAATTAATACATAAAAATTTTATTTGTATCTATATTCTGGTAAACAAGTACAGAATGCACCTTTAAATTACCGAAAGTATAGAAAAATTGTGTGCTGTTCGACCAGTCACACCATATTACCCTCTTCCGATAAACTCCTCTGGATCCGCCCTTGCATCATCATCATCACTATTCGTCAACACGTTTCACTTCCCAGCCCTGAGAAGGCGAGGTCAATAAAATTCAAATTCACCAAATTACAAATTGTCCTCAAATTAGATATGTTGACAATGTCACCTATGACCTTAAGACAGCGTAAAAATGAAGACATTTGAGATAAGGATATTTGTATTTATTTGTAGATTTTTGTTATCTTTTTGCTTAGTTCCTGAGATCCTGGATTCTGAGTCTGTCTGAGCCTACCCTAACATTTGGATCCCCTGTCTGGAGCCATTCTCGCCCTTCTCGCCCTTGAGAAGGGCGAGGGCTCATGGTTCCTATGCTTCCTCCCTCACTCACATCCCCCATCAAAAATTTCCCTCTTTCTCTCGTTTACGATATTTTCCTTCGCCATTTATTATTTTAATTTAATTTATAATTTTCTAATTGATAAACTTTTGTTGGTAGGCTAAAAATAACCTGAACTTCCACGCTTATTGGTTTATTTTTTTTAAATTCCCTTTCAACGCTAGGATGTATATTTGGTTGCAGATTCATAATTTGCAGGGGTTACATACAACGCCCGATCCTTATTAGCTGAGCCATTCACAAAATATATGATTAAATTATCGTTGTTATTTCATACTTAACTTGGATTTTTTTTGCTCATGTCCGATCCAAAAATTTATTTTTCCCCACACTTATTTTTTAATAACATTTAACGATACACAATATTTAGATAAGAAATATATTAAATGGTCCACATTTATTTATATCATTTGGTATCCAAATGATTTAAATAAATATCCATCGGACTGCCTGAGATCCGAACTTGCCCCCGTGGTTTTAAAACTATCAAAAATTGATTAATTATCAACACCTCTAGCATCTCGGCCACGAATAGAGGGGGAGGGGGTTGACATATTTTAAATCGTTAAGATTATATAAGTAACGTTATTAATTTTTCAAAAAATAAAATTTTTTAAATAATTCTGTACATCTTTGTACTTGAAATCATTTTTTAATTATTTTCGGCATCTTAGGCCAGTATATGTTAAATACGGTATATTGGATGCAGGCCCATTTGGTATTCAAATGATTTAAATAAATTTTCATCGGACTGCCTGAGGTGCCTTGACTTTTAGGCTATCAATAGTGACATTTGTCAACATCTCTTGGCCACTGGAAGGGGAGGGGGCTGTTACCGTTTACAATTCAATACGATCTATTAGAAAAAATTTATTTAAATACTTTAGAGAAAATTATATTTAGTAAACAAAGAAGAATTATTATATAATTAAAAGAGATATAAAATATAACATTTCATACTCTTTGACTTTGACCTAAATTTTTCTCTCATTCTTCGAATATGATATTGAAATCGAAATTGTTATCGTAAAAAAAAGTAAAATTAATTTATTAGCTTTGCGAGTTTTTTTTTATTTTTTATTTTCCACCGTACGTTTCGCGCTATTTATTCTCAGTTTAATTGGATCACGCAAGCATCTCTCTCTCTCTCTCTCTCTCCGTTGGTTTATTTTGCATTTTTTTTTCTTTTTTAATGGAGTAATTGGAGCCCTCTCTGGACATCCGCCCTGGAGCCCTTTTTAATCTACCTCCGAGTGACAGCCGAGCTGAAATAGAGGAGTTAAGTGGATAATAGGTCTAGTTGTTGTTCATAGTACCCACCTGGGAAACCAGTGTATCTCAACACAAGTGTCTCTATCAAACACTAATCAACAACTTAAAATGTTATTCATATAAATAAAGATCCACGAATGAATAATAAGATTTTTACTTTCTCTTACCTCATATATGTAATATAATAGAGAGATAATGTCAAAAATTCGATGTCGAGATTTCGATGGACATACATGTTTCGAGGTCCCCCGAGTTAAAAAAAAAAAAGTGGGTCCCGCAAATTGGTCTTTCTGTCTGTGTAGACATTTTTAAGCATGAAGAAAATGAGCTACGAGGTTGAAATTTTATCTTTAAGTTAGATACCCCCCCCCCCTGGGACGTGACACGAAGCTTTTGAACAAAATCGGCTAAAAAGTACTAATATTTTACTGATGTACTTTTTCAGTTTTTTTTTTTTTTGTTTGAAGTACACTTTAGTGGTGTAGTATTTCAGATTTTTATTTAAATTCATATCAGGAATGAAAGTTAGAAGAAAACACAGCTAGAATTTTTTCTTTAAAAATATATTTTAACAGCTCACGTTTCGGCTTTGGTCGAAGCCATCCTCGGAGCTATAAACAATGAAACATTTTTCTTTTATAAATATAGATATATATAAATGTTTCGTTGGTTTATAGCTCCGAGGATGGCTTTGACCAAAGCCGAAACGTCAGCGGTTAAAATATATTTTTAAAGAAAAATTCTGGCTGCGCTTTCTTCTAACTTTCATTGTTGATACAAATTCCACTAGCCATAAAAAATTTTTTGAATTCTTTTTCCAGCTCTTCCTTCCTTAGAGCCAATATTAATTCCCTATGGGGATTTTCATGTTAATTTCGATTCAAAAGGGGGTCCTCTTTGGAACTTTTTACACATTTTACTTCTACCTATGGTATGCAAGTGGTCAAGTTAACTTACCGAAGGGTAAGAAAAAGCTGTGTGCAGTGCGCCAATCCCACCAGATTTTTAAATTGTCCCCAGGATGACCAATTATTGACACAAAATGTGAAGCACATCACACATTTTTCGATTACCGAATGTCTTTAAGATAGGTTGCTCTCCTTCCGTAATACACCACTTTAAATATTTCAAAATAAATAATGAAAAGAAACTCATTAATAATAGTGTTAATGTACATGTTCTTTTTAAAAAGAGATAATTTGGTTCATTTAGGTGTTGGTTACGACAGAAACGAATTGTAGGAGGTAAAAGAGAGAAAGAAGAGACCCACATCTTTTTATTTGTCCTTTGTGTCGTCGTTGCTTTCGCAATGGAACATATTTAAAATAATAATAATAAATAACGAAAAGCCTGTCATTCTTTTTTTTATGGTGATGATTATAAGGTGCATTCATTCAATGAGAAAAAAAAACATGTCAACGTATATATTTAAAGAAAACTTGTGTAATTCAAAAACTAATTGTCCCCGAAAATTCTGGAGTTTTATTTAAATTGTTCAAGGATTTTGTGAAATATCCTATAGGAATAAATTTAGGGTAGTGATTCGCAAAGAGGGCGTTGAAACAATCCAGGAGGGCGATAGTGGCAGCAGGTGCAAATTTATTTTATATACAAAATAAAACTTATCCTATCCTATTATGAGGGGATGGTGTTAAGGGCGTAGATAATAAATTTCAGGGGGATGTTAAGTAAATTTTTGTTTGAAAAGAGGGTGGTGAGCTAAATTAATTTCCGGCTGGAATTGATTTTTAATTAAATTCCAATCCATAACATTGGGCCCAATTCACTCGTCTCTTAGCCCTTTCGTGCTTTTTCTAAATAAAAAAAAAATAGCTCTAGGCCAAATAGACAACGATAAATAGTAGATACTAAAAAAAACTATTATCATTATTAAATTTTAAATTGCCCTCCGGCTTGGTGTAGTTAGTAGCGCGCCTGCTTTGTATACCAAGGGTCGCGGGTTCGGATCACAGGCAATTCGATGATTTTATTTAAGCCATTTGGATACCAAATTATTTGAAGGATGATTTGACGAGAGAAATAAAACAGCAAAAATTTTCAGGAATCGCCTTATACCATATAATTTGAAAATATTTCGGCCGGCCTAACGCCTGGCCATTTTCAGTGCAGGATATAGTTCTTTGGCGATCTAGACGCAAATATTTAGGCCGACCTAAGGCCTGGCCATTTTCAGTGCAGGATATAGTTCTTTGGCAATCCTTCGTCTGGTCACTTGCTCTTTTCCATTCCATAACGTTAACAGCAACTTCTCTTCAACTTATAAAATTATTTATTATTATTCCAAAGTTTTTGATTAGGACATTGTGATGTGTTTATTATGTTAATATATCAAAATGAAAAAAAAAATACAATCTGTCTATTTGTACATACTACTGCTTCTACTAGTGTGCCTTTATTTTATTTTTTTTTCAGGCCCTCGGGCTATATTTTACGTGTAAACAATAATTTGAACATTATGCATTAAAGCATAATATAAGTTGAGTTGCAAGTTGTAGCTGTCGATCTTTAGTAGTAGGATGTATGGAGGCAAAAAAATGCTCTGAATGCTTTACCAATCAACTGGACACGGTGCATTTATTATGTAACATCTTCAGTCCGTTAATTGGTCTGCAAAACTTGGTCTGCAAAATCCTTTCAAGTTTATAATATTATAATTCAATATCTTCTGTTGCAAGTAGTCTAATTAAATAATTTCTTCCAAATTTCACTTTCTTGAATACATTAGTTTTGTGCTCGGATTGAAGAGCCTAACTTTCAGACTTTTTTGTTTGTTCAAAATTAAATAAATAAAAATTAACTCCGATGTCGAGAAAATTCCATTTAATTAAGATGATTTGATGGTCTCATTAATCCCAGATTAAAAATAACAATATTTCAGACATTTAGACATTAGGGAGGTGATAAACGTTGAATCAGGTTCCCCGGAGTTGGATAAATTTAGATTCTGTTTCTGTTTCCCATGGAATTCCTCATTACTATTTTTTTAAATCTTAATGAGGATATAAATATATTTCCTAATGTTATATAAGCAAATATTTAATTTATAAGGTATTTTTAAAAGGAAAGTAGTAAAATTTGAAAATGTGTTTTACAAGTCAATATTTGTACAGATGTCAAATGAATCGAATTTTTTTTATTAAAGTAAAGAAAAAAAAAACAATTCTTTATTTTGTTTTATCCCATCTACGCGGTTCTTAACCTTTTCAGTAATCGGCACCCCTTGGAGTTTTAAAATATACTCTCGCACCCCCTATAATATGTGGTCAAAAAAAAAATCATCACCTTCACGTTTGCAAATGTTCAAGTTGTTGGATCTATTACGTAAAGAGAATAATAAAATTTTATAGATAGATTTCTATAAATCGACTCGCACCCCTCAAAATGCTTTCTCGCATCTCTGGGGGGTGCGTATACCCCTGGTTAAGAACGACGGCTCTTAAGTGTGTCCATGATTAGCAGTGACGGCGCTAGCTTATTCTCAGTGAGGGGCAGGGGTGGGGCAAACTTATCAACAGGGGGGGCAGTCAATAAATATATAGGCTACATCAACAGAGAAACAAAAAATCTGGTGTGACTCGTGGCACCAGATTTTTTGTGTGACACTTAGGAACCGACAGAAGTTTCGGATTCGGCCAGTCTCGGCCAAATTTCATCCGAAATTTCGTCCTGTCCGAAACCTGAGTTTAAAAAGAGAGATTATGCTCGTATACTAAAAAAAAAAAACGTCGGAGTGAAATTCGCACTTAAAAAAAAGGTCAAATGATTTTCGCAAGAGCAAAAATTGGAAATTTTGCTAAAAAAAAAAATGAATTTTGTATGGGAAATTTTAAGAAAAAGTTTAAAACAAGTTTCGATTTCGGTCGAAACTAAAATTGAAAGCCAAAATTCGGTTTCGGCTGAAAATCTTGTTTCGGTCGGACTCTAGTCGACAAAGGCGTATATTTAGTTTCCAACAGCACATAGCTTCCAATATTTATTTAAATAAAGTTATTTCAAAATTTTTTCAAAATTTCCTAAACAAAGAATTACAATAATTTATCGAGGCCAAATCCGGGGAATCTGGGGGTATGGAAAATTTTTGAAAATAAGCCACTGAAATCTGCGTTTTTAGCTAATTGAAATTTTAAGGTGGGAGCGCAATGGGCCCGGGCCCCGGGATATAGCCCCCCTGTCTGCGGCCCTGGTCACACCACCAGCACGTACAGGGAAATATTTTCAGTTTTGGTTGGCAGGCTTCCTCACTATCTCCTGAGAAATAGGAAAGCCCGGAAATTTTTCTGAAAGATATTGGCTATGCACAGAATTTCTCAAAATTAGTATCAATTTCTCCTGAATCACTTGAGCTTGATTCATAGCTGGTGGATTTACACTTGTACTCGAAGAAGAAATTTTTTTTTAGATTGGGGCTCAATAAAGTTTTTTTTTTTTAAATTTAGTTCTTTTTTTGGCATCGAAGGCCGATTGGTAAAGTTATCGGATATTTTTTTTTCTTTTCGATGACATACATTATAATGGCACAAAAGAAAGATATTTACTTGACAAAAACTTGAGAATAACTAAATTTATTTATTAAAATAAAGAATTTAAAAAAATAATCTTTCTTTTTTCACATTAAAATAAAAAGCTTAAAACTTAAATTACATTTTTTTTAAGGAAAAGTGAATAATTTTAGAAATTTGTTTATTTGGTTTTCGAGCTGATTGGGGGGGGGGGGGGGGCATCCAGGGGGCAGAGGTCCGCCCCGGGGGGCGCATGCCCCTATTCCCGGTAGCGCCGTCACTGATGATTAGGTAGATGTAAAAGAAATGTGAATATTAAAAAAATCTTAGCCCATTTTACTTTCTCTTTCCTCATATATGTAATATATAAAGAGAAAGTATTGCGTACATGTCCAAAAATTCAATGTCGAGATTTTTTAAAATCTGCTGCGCCTAAGGAATTATAAATTAATTGAAATTTTTTTAAAAGTTAAATGAAATATTAGAAAAATTAAATGAACCAGCGTTTCCCGAAATGTGGGTCGCGAAAACATGTCTTGAGGAAATGTACTTTTAAAAATTTGTTTAAATGTGTAAAATTTTTATTTTATCAATGAGGTAGTGTGTTGTTCTCTCTTATTTTAAATTTAATTTTATCAGCGATTATATATTTCTTATTATTTTTTTCTTTAAGTGTCTGAAGATGTTTCTAAATTGATTCGAAATGTCATCAAGATAAAAATTCCAATTTGTTTTAGTCGAATGAGATTTCTCCCTCTCTCTCAATTTGGTAGTTTGTCAAATAGATATTTTCCCTTCTGAAAGGATAAAGCTCCCAATTTAGGGTTGATGCCCACTCCTCTCAAAGAGAGGAGATATTTATATCCATTGCTACGCTTTACATCCGACTGAAGCTGGCTAACGTAGCTACGAATACGTCCAACTCCCACCCACATCCCTGAGAATGTACTTTGCAAGAGGAGGAGGTGGTGCAAGTTCCAGCTCTCTCTTTTTCTCTTTCTCACCACTTTGCGGGAATAATAAATTCCACTTACCATTTGGGAATAGCAGCCAGAGATGAGTCCCAGAGAAGGACAATATCTAGAAAATAATCATAAATGGAATCGAACCCCACAACATTTGCTGATGTTCTTCCCATATCAGATAACTTATAAAAATAAATTTTATTTGGAATATTTTTTTATGACAGACAAATTTGGTTAAATAGAAATACCACATAGATATGGCATTACATTGGATTATTTGTAGTTCAATTTTGATGCCACAGAGGTGGGCAACCAAAAAGCTAATAGTTATTTTGAAAACTCTCTTTCAGGCGAAGAGCGGACCTTAAGCAATTATTAATTTCTAAGATTT
>JAKCPI010023549.1:0-55957 GCA_023213315.1 Euborellia annulipes | reverse complement strand
TAAAAAGTGGGGCAAAATACAGCTAAAAGTATAGAAAAATAAAATTTTCTCAGTTTTTTTTTTAGCTTTGGACACCTCTAAATTTTTTTTTACCATTTCTGAATGCAAAAATCGTGTATTTACTATGATCTTTAATTTCCCAAAAATAATTCACTCATGCAAATCGGTTAATGATTAACGAAATTATAATCAAAAATATTTATCAAAGTCAAGTTCAAATTATAAGAAAATTGTATGGTGAATGTCTTCGAAGTTAGTGCTTTTCTTTAGGTAGATGATATGGATAGCTGTGAAACCTGACTTTGATAACTATTTTGTTCATAATTTCGTTAAAAATTAATAAATTTTCAAGAATGAATGATTTTTCGAAAGTTGAAGAACTATAGAATATCGTAAATATGTTTTTTTCATTCGGAAAAATTGTATTAGGGGTGTCCAAAGTTTAAAAATCTGATGTGACTGTCGCACTGAACTTACCTTCGGTAATCGAAAGTTGTGTTCTGTCCTTGTCACACCAGATTTTTCCTGTTGACATATATTTAGTTTCCGCCAATATAATATATTAGAATTCAAGATGTAAAATTTATTAGTATTTCTCCTATCCTTCCTATAGAGTACGAGAGTAAAGTGGTCTTCAGAAGATTTCAATGGCAAAATAAGAATATGCATTTTAAAGAGCATCTAAAAGATAATTGATTTTTGAATTTTAATCAAAATTGTGTGAGCGAATTACGAGAAAATGGAAAAAAACTGAAAAAGTACATCAGTAAAGTATTAGTACTCTTTGGCCGATTTTGATTAAAAGCTTATTTTCACGGTCCAGGAGGGTACAAAAACTTAAGTATAAAATTTCAACCTCCTAGCTCAATTCCTTCATGCTTAAAATTGAACCCAGAGAGACACACAAACAGACAGACCATGTCGCGAAAACCACTTTTTTGGATTCAGGGGACCTCAAAACGTGTATGTCCATCAAAATCTCGACATCGAATTTTTGACATGAATCCAATACTTTCTATATATATTAACATATAGGTCTATAGAGAGTTAAGAGAAAGTAAAAATACTGTAAAAATTCTGTTTTACTAAACTTTTGCCGTTTGAGGCACCACTAAAAAATAAAATGTATTTGAATTTTAAATTTTTGGAATTCTGAATTAACAAATTTTTTTTGGGGGGGGGGGGGGAAGGACGACATTCTTGTATGCGGGGAGGTGGGACGCCAATCAATGTAGTTACGCCTCTGTATCACATTTGAAATTAAAGCCTGAATAACTAGTAGAATAAAATAGCTCTATTAACTAATACAAAATAGTTTGTTTTTTTTAATATCTTTTGCCCATTAATGCCTTCTACATTAGGCTCTCCTAATTAAGTAGTTCTTCTTTGAAATAAATAAATAAATTCACCCTTAATGATGCAACCCGACTTATCTTACATTTTAATTAGCCTTATTATATTTCCTACACAAAAATTATGCATCCTCGAGCCCTTCATTTCATTCTAATAATTCCATGAATAAATTCTTCAACACTTTCTCCTAAACGTTTTGCTAATTTATTCATCTAATTTTCATCTATTTGTTCGAGAGGTATTTTGTTAATTTACTTTAATTATCAAGAAGTTCTTGAGAGCTCTTAATGTTTAATATACATTATTTAGAAAATCAATCAACTAAATAAAAAATATTACTAGATTTTTTTTCTCAATAATTTAATCAAATAGTAAATTTGTTTTTTGATACTCTGGTGTTAGCTTTCATAATTATAACTCTGAATCACCTGCACAATTCTTTCAATGAATCATTAGTCGAACCTTCTAGGAAATGTTCCAGCAGAGTTATCTAATATTACGATTTGGTTTGAATTTAATTAATTAGTATGTGGTACATGAATTCTCGGAAATTAATTAATGAGACTTTGATCCTTATTAATTTCAAAACTTTAAAACATTTTATTCTATTTTTTTAAGAAGACAATATATTATTTGAATTACGATTTTTAATATGTTAAAAATTTATTCAAATTCAAATTAATTTACCCGATCCACTTAGGGTAAAGATATTGGGTTCCCGTAGTAACCGAGAAAAATTTATTTCAATTAAATAACATACCCATAATTTGAAATAAATAAGGATGGGATATAAATGGCCTTAGATGACGAAAAAGTTGTTGAAATTCAGATATGAATAAAATATACTTTATTGATTTATTGGATATAGCAGCCAAGGAATTATAATAAACAAGACTTTTATTTAATTAATTAATCAATCAATCAATCAATCAATCAATCGTCGAGGTTTCGGTCGTAAATCACGACCTTCATCAGGACGATTAATTGTTAAAATACAAGATGTACAGTGACAATTAATCGTCCCGATGAAGGTCGTGGTTTGCGACCGAAACGTCTACGATTGATTAATTAAATAAAAGTCTTATTTATTATAATTCCTTGGCTGGCTACGTCTCCTAAATCTAATTTATAGTTTTCCGCCACTTCTCATCGCTATTTATTTATTTTTTTAATTTAAGGTCTTTTTGGCATCGGAGGCCATTTAAACCCCGTCTCTATTTAATCAATTGATTTGAAACCAATTCCATTGGTATAATCTTTTGTCGCATGAGACTGGATGCGAACCCCTGACCCCTAGTACACTTTTATTATTTAAAAAATAAATATAATTTCGTCATTTATTTAAAAAAAAAATAAAATAAAATAAATTACTCTTTTAATGAGTAAACAACGAATTTTTTTTTTAAATAAAATTTTGTATCCTTGTTTTGATTCTTATAATTTGTTCAAGAATACCAAAGAGTAATAAAAGTAAAATTTATTTTGTTGTTTAGGTTAATTTCCATATATTTGATCAAAATCTCTATTCGCCTGAAACATTAACACTCAGTTTTCGTTATCTCTGCTTTAGCTTAAATGAAATGAGAGAAAGACTTACGCTTTAATAGTTTATTAAATAGCCACTTATTTTATACATTAAGAAGAAGATAGTATCAACAGTTTGTAGAATTTTTCCCTTCCACTTGTTGCAAAACAGTTTTGCTTGTCTATATATTTTCTAATATTTTATATATAGAGAGATTAAAATGCCTGTATTGGCGAAGGCCATCGCGACAAGGGATCCGGCTGCTTTTGCCAAATGATGCGATTACAACTATTTTATGGGCTACAGATTTTTTTTTTTTGCATCTGGATTTTCTCACAGACCTTTTATTGACACTTGAGACTCACGTCTGTTTAATCACAGAAAAAAAAAAAACATTTAAATGATTTTTTTCTTCTTCTTCATCTTGTGTAGGAAAAATAAATCACTGTTGTGAAATTTTAATTGATCTGGATGGGAAATCTTAGGATTGGTCTAATGATAAAAAAAAAATTCTGGATTTGATTCTGAAGTGCAATTTTTTTATAGGATGTTATGCAAAATGTCATAAACTCCCATTCAATATGACAAAGCAGATAGGCATTCCATGAATGCAAATTTTATAATCATATTAGACTAATAATCGGTTCGTTAAACCTTTCGATTATTCTTCCTGGTAGGTAGACAACCCAAATGACTAACGCTCTAACGTTTTTGATTAATTATTCCAACAGACCACGCGTGCGCTTTTGATAACTGGGAGTTTTAGTGGAGGTCATAAGGAAAAATTCATTAGGGAGTAAGTAATAAGGAATTTATGCTTTTCATAATATTTAAAATATATTTGAATTTGAAGATTCATAAATATAAAATATTTTTGGGCTTATCTAAGTATGATCGTGCCTCGGGACCCGGGTTCGCTTCCCGTATGGATGGATATACATGTTTTGAGGTCCCCTGAGTCCAAAAAAGTGTGTGTTTGCGTGTGTGTGTGTGTGTCTGTGGGGACATTTTTATGCAAGAATCAAATGAGCTACGAGGTTGAAGTTTTATATTTAAGTTAGGCACCCCTTGAAGTCGTGAAAATAAGCGTTTAAACAAAATCGGCCAAAAAGTACTAGTACTTTACTGATGTCCTTTTTAAACCATTTGGTATCCAAACCCCCACACCAAGCCCGAGGGCTTATTTTTCTATTAAAATTCATAAAATTTAACTACTTTTTATATGCCCTTTAAAAAGTATATCAGTAAAATTTTTCATGAAAATTGTTTTAAGTACAGTGAGTGTCAATATTAAGTCCCACCCATGCGTTTTATACTTGTGATTATTTAATTGTTTTTATAAAAGAAAATGAAAATTTTTATTGGAAATTTTCTAGGTTTGAACCATGAAAGTTTCCATTAAAAAATCTCTATATAATATTTTTTTAAAAACAATGAAATAATCACAAGTAGAAAACGCATGGATGGGACTTAATATTGTCCCTCACTGTACAATTTACTGAGTATTTCAGATTTTTCAAATTCATTTTCCGGATCTTCCTTCCATAGAGCCAAATGATAAATCCCTATGGGGATTTGCATGTTACTTTCGATTCATAAGGAGGTCCCCCTTCCAACTTTTTATACATTTAGGATTCTCTTTTGTGTATAAAATATTCAAATATTGGAGTAAAATTTTGAAAAATAACCATAGTTTATTTCAAGCAATCAACATTTAAAATACACAGAGCCTATGGAAAATTTGAATCAATTACTTTTTACTTATGAAATGCAAGTGGTCAAGTTAACTAAGGTGCTTTGGGAAACTAAATATATCTCGACACAAAAATTCTGGTGTGACAAGCACGGTGCACAACTTTCTCTTACCGAAGGGTAAGAAAGTTGTGTGATGTGCTCCAGTCACACCAGATTTTTTTTTATTTGTATTTTGTTTTTGAAGGCCATATTTTGAGGCATCCTCTCGATTACTAGAAGAAACCAACTCACTATTTAGATCACTTCCTATCTATAAACGTCATAACCACATTTAACTTGCAATTTTTATATTATCCGACCCTCAAATATCGACCCAGTAAATAGTATAAAAACCCTCATTTTTGACGAAATTGAGATCTGTGTTTATAAAAAATCCAGGTCTGCTTTCAATTAATGATTGCAAAAAAGAATCTTCTTCTTCTTCTTCTGTCCTCGCCCTTATTATTCCCGCGGTGCGGGGTCGGTGGACCTTATTTTCCCTCTCCACTCCCCCCTATCCAATGCTGTTGTCTCTGACAGGCCAAGCTCGGTCATATCTCTCCTGACCCGGTGAAGCCAAGTCATCCTAGGTGCTCCTCTGCGTTGTCGTCCGAGGAGCCCCATATCGTACGCCGTCCTCGCCACACCACTACTCTCTGCAAAAAAGAATATTTTTAAAATTATTTATTGGTTCTTAAATTTCTTATTTTTTTTTTTAAATACAGTATTTATTTATGGAATTTTTAAGCAACTACCGAACTTGTATTCAAATCAGCCATTTCTAATTTATTCTTTTTCTTTTCAAATCACAACTTACTATATTTCTATTACCACTTTTTAAATTTACAATTTTTTTTCTTTACTAAATTATGATCCCCTTTTTGACATTTAATTTAATTTAATAACCGAATATTAATCAATAAATAAATAACTCTATGAAATTAATTTATTTGATTGAAAAAACGATGAAATATTATTAATATTCAAGTCATTTGGAATTTGCTACTTGACTTTTCAAGTGGGGGCCCACGCAACGCCCCGCCGCCCCCAAATAGAAACATGTCCATGTCAGCGTCTTGTGAAATTAAACAGATTAGCCAGAAGATCATAAATATCTTCTTGCATTGATTATTTATTATCAAATATCTCAAGACCAACTTGTTTTTGTTGTTGTTGTTGGTTACAACAGGTTGCGTTGCCTTCTTGCTTTTTCTCATTCCGCTTAATTATTTATTCTCTTTCTCCCCACCCTTCTTATGGACTATTTCAATTATCTTTGAAATAAAATGGCCGGAGATGAGAGATGAGAAAATCAGTGGTGAGTGAGCAGCAATTTGAATAAACAAATGAATGAGCAGAGAGCTGGAACTTGCAATCATAAAAAGATATTATGATTTCTAACTGAACAGAAATTAGCTTTTTTAGGTTAGCTAAAATTAAATCAATACCTGAAATAAAATTAATTTTTGCGTTAATGGGGGGGGGGGGTAATTTTTAAGAACATTTTAATTTATTTGTTTATCATTTCTCGTGGTGTCTGGTTGAAAAGCAGAGAATCAGCCATCAAGATTTTTTTGCTTGATTAAGAATGGAACGCAAAAAAGTCTTTAGACATTTTATCATAAATTTAAACATATTTTGAAATGTTAAAAAACGTCCTCTGCGACTTTTTTTAACTCTCAGGGACTTTTTTACTTTCTCTTACCTATATACAATGTTGGCAGACGTACAATAATTATTGTACATTTTTGACAGTTTTCTATCCTAACCTTACGGCAAATTTAAAATCTACGACAGAGATATAATTTCTGGATAATTTTATAATGTACAATAATTTTATTGAAAATACAATAATTTACGGCTCTGATACAATAATAATTTTTCAAGTGTCTGCCAACACTGCCTATAGGTATTATGAAATATATAGAAAGTATTGAGACCAAGTCGAAAATTCGATGTCGAGATTTTGATAGATATACACGTTTTGATGTCCGCTAAATCCCAAAAAGTGGGTCCCGGAAATTGGTCTGTCCATCCCGGATACTCAAAAAGCTTTTGAACGAAATCGGCCAAAAAGTACTTTTTCAATTTTTTTTCGATTATCTCGAAATTCGCTCCAACGATTTTGATTAAAACTCAAAAATCAATTATTTTTTTATATGCTCTTTAAAATGTATATTCTCATTTTACCCTTGAAATCTTTTGAAGCACACTTTACTCTTGTATTACTAGTATGCAAGTGGTCAAGTTTGGAACTAAGATGCTATGGGAAACTAAATATATCTCGACACAAAAAATCTGGTGCGACCATTCACTCCAGGTTTTTAAACTACTTTTTAACTAAAAAAAATTAGTCTTTTTGGGAAATTTTTCTCAAAATAAGAGACTTTTTTGAGCTTTCTATTGACAAGCAAGATTAAATACTTCTGAATCAGGGATAGGTGATACGAACAAGAGTGTAGAGTCATCCACCGAATCCCTGCCCGAAAGGACACCACTCCTCAAAATTCTGGCCAATGGTAGCGACCTTTGAAATCATTTTAAATAAAAAAATAAAAATACATGTAGGTCTACTGGTCATTTGGCTTAAAATTAATCAATTAACTTGTAAGTGAAATTTTCTCAAATATGTTATTTTCAAAAA
This sequence comes from Euborellia annulipes, assembly GCA_023213315.1. Classification (NCBI taxonomy): domain Eukaryota; kingdom Metazoa; phylum Arthropoda; class Insecta; order Dermaptera; family Anisolabididae; genus Euborellia; species Euborellia annulipes. The sequence goes on along the minus strand of JAKCPI010023549.1, from coordinate 48,701 downwards.
AGTTGCCTACCATCATGGGCGTAACTCTCGAGGGGGAGGGGGGACCTGGCCCCCCAGAAGGTTCGTGATTCCCCCCTCCAGAAAGCTCCTTGCCCCAAGAAAAATATGGGGCTTTCAAGGCCCACAGGAGAATAGCTGGTCCCATGGCCCCCCAGCCAAATTCTCTAGTTACGCCCATGCCTACCTTTGCAAAAACTTCACTTTTCTATCATCCTGTAAGCTTTGATCATTCAAATTATTTATATCTTCGTACATATTCGTTAGATGACGTTTCAGTGCATTTTAATTAGTTGATAAATAGTTAGTAGGACTATAAATCAAAATTTTTAAATATCTATATATTAAACAAATTAACCTTCTCGTTGTTTGATTAAATATTTCCCCAAAGTTGGGCCAACATCTTGCAAGTTAATATCGGCCAGAGGGAGAGGAAAGGGTTTGCATTACGTTACGCGCCGTAAGGGAGCTGGAGGCTGCAAAGACGGACTCCAGACAGACAAGTCTGTCAAAAGCCTCTCTCTCTCTCCTCCAACAGCTTTGAGCTCAAAGTGTCAAGTTAATGAAATCCCACACCTAGGCTCTCCATTTGGGAAATAGTTAAACGCCAACCAGCATCGAATACCGGAGAACGTGCACGAAAATCTAATTTATAATTTATTAAAATCAAACGAGTTACTGTTAATAACAAATTTCTCTCATATTTTTTTTTTTTTTAATATGAATTTAATCATACAAGCCTACCAAAAGAAATTTCAGTACAGGTCCAGGCTGATTCTATTTAATTGAAAAAATATGAGTTACTTAGTAGCATATAGTTCTTTTTTCGATAGATTCTTCCAAAATTTTGTCGCAAAAATTGAAATTCTTTCTCTTGTTCACTGTAGAATAAATGAGAAGCCGACCTGCTAATTTTTGTTTCCTTTCCCCAGGGGTTTTCATTTGTTTGGATTGCCATTACATAAAGGTGCATTAACACCAGGGGAGCGAACGCTCGTTCTGTCTCCTCCACTATCATTTACTCCCCCTTTAGCGTTCTGGTGTTTTTTCCAGCCAAACTAGATCATGATAGTAATGGACAAAGAGATGAATTTTGTTCATTTATGTGGGAAAAAGAGAAGGAAATGATAGGGAAGTCTTCGACTCGCTTAGTGTAAACGCTCCCTAATGAGCTATTTTGGGACTGATATGTCCGTGTACAGGGTACGTCGGCCTGCTTTTAAATTTTCACCAAAGGCTTAACTGTAGAAATTTTTATAGCTACCATTTTTACAGCTATTCGTTTTTAGTTGCTATGTTTAAAGGAGTTACTGTAAATACAAAAGTCGAAGTGTTATGGAGTCTTAAGTTTAAAATTTGACTATCAAGTATAAAATAGAATATATAATAAATCTTTTCAGATTTTATATGAATCTTTATCTTGGAAAATAAAAGAAAAAACTCATGATTTTGAAAAATGTTGAGTAAATTCTGAATAAAGCAGTCGCCAAAGGGAAAGATCAGATCCATTAGAAATCATATGAGTCGCTATGTTCGAATGAAAGTCGAATATTTTCTTTTTTCTCCTTTATTTGACACGTGGTGCGGGGTCGGCACATCCAATTCTCTTCCCTCTTAATAAATACATATTTAAAATATTTGATCAAAACTCCCCTGCATAATTTCTTTAGCGATTGATTAACAAAAACAACATTCTTCCTTACATGAATTCTGTTTTTACAAAAAGCTACAGTTACAGATCAGTCCTCGTTAAACGACAAAAAAAATAAGAAAAACTTATTTGGAATTTTTTGTTAAATATGATATTATTTCAATATTTTATTCTATCTATCTATTTTATTCTATCATTCTTCTATTATTCTATTATTCTATCATTATTTTTTTTTTCTTATTTCTATCAAATTTCAATTTGATTCATTCATATTAATTATTTTTTTTTGTAATAGGATACAGTCGAGTACCGCTGTCCCAAATTTAATAATTATTCATTTTAAAATAAATGATGTGTTGGTGATATTAACATTAGTTTTTAGAGTATAACCAAATGGAATTTATTGTTTAATCCCTGGACATTACATAGCATATCATGATATATATTTCAATGAATCGCACCGAATGTTAATCTATGACGAATTCGAGGAACATTCCAAAAGAGTGAATGATGATGACATCTATTTATTTCAGAAGGAGTTGAAGGTGTTGCTCAGAACTGAAGCCGTGAAGAAATATATTAATTGAACTGGAAATGGATTTGAAATGAAATGAGTCGGAGTTGCCCTGGTCTCATTACTTGTCGAGGTGGGGGCCCTAGGCCGAAAAGGCCCCCCTGGGGCGAAGGCCAACCGAACAAGTGGGCCCCCCCTGGGGACAATTCCTATTCGACTCCGAATGCATTTCGTTACCAATATTAGATTATATTCGACATGGTCTAATCCCATACCATTCGGGGTCGTCCCCCTCCCATGGACTAGGCCAGGTATTATCAGGTTGGGCTAGGGACATCCTTCTTATTTAAATTTAATCAAATTATAGACTCTATTCTTAGTAGGCGGTTAAATACTAAATTTTTTAAATTATCTCCAAATGAAGGCACCTAATGATATATTACGATAAATTTGAATTTAATTTATAATAATAAAAATATTTCTGATAAAATTAATCAAAGTATAAAATTTTGGAAAATGTAGTTTTTATCTACCTGGTATTTATGTTAATGTTTTTTAGTCTATTAGCATTTAAGGCTATAATAATTTTCATTTTTATTAAAATACAATACCATTTTATCTATCCGTGGCCATATTTTTTTCTTATTCACACTCACACACACATGCATACAGTCTTTTCGGCAACTTAGGCTATTTAAGACTGACGATAACCGTTATTATTTATAATATCTATTGGGGGTCCAGGCTTTTCTATTTAAACCATTTAGTATCCAAATGGCTTAAATAAAATCATTGGACTGCCTGGGATCAAAACCCGCGATCCTTGGTATACAAGATTAGCACGCTAACCCCTACACCAAGCCCGCGGGCCCCGTGGCTATTTGAGTTAAATAAATTAATAATCAGAAATTCAATTTTCTTTCTCTACCTATTATATATGTAATATATATATAGAGAGAAAGTATTGATTCATGTCAAAAATTCGATGTCGAGATTTTGATGGATCTTCACGTTTTGAGGTCCCCTAATCCAAAAAGTGGTTTTCGCGACATGGTCTGTCTGTGTGTGTGTGTGTGTGTGTGGGGTTCAATTTTAAGGATGAAGGAATTGAGCTAGAGGTTGAAATTTTATATTTAAGTTAAACACCCCCTGGGACCGGAAAAATGCTTTTAATCAAAATCGGCCAAAGAGTACTAGTACTTTACTGATGTACTTTTTCAGTTTTTTTCGATTTTCTCAAAATTTGCTCCAACGATTTTTTTTAAAATTCAAAAATCAATTATTTTTTAGATGTTCTTTCAAATGTATATTCTCATTTTGCAATTGAAATCTTCTGAAGACCACTTTACTCTTGTATTTCATAGAGAAGAGAGGAGAAATGGTTGCCATGGTAACTAAATATAAATATTTTCCTCATCTGAATTCAAATGTTCCGTACTATCAGGAACTAAATACATGTCGACACAAAATCTGGTGGACAGCACAGACACAACTTTCGATTACCGAAGGTAAGAGAGTGTGTGCTGTGCCAGTCACACCAGATTTTTCTCTTAGTTGAAATGCTGACAAAGTCAACACTAGAATAGAATATTTTTTTTGAGGAAGTGATTTATTAAATCTTTTGTGGAAAATTACCTATAAGAAAATATAAACATTTATTCCATAAAAATCATAAAAATCCCTGCACTTCCTTTTTATTCTCATTTTCCATACTTTCGTTTGTTATTTTACATCATCAGAATGTTTTTTTTCTTAATATGAGAAAAACCCCTTTAACCTCTCATTTTTTTACAGTTGATATTTTACCGCCGAGTTACGTCATCATCATAAACATCTATCAGGTCCGGACTTTTTTTTACGATTTAGGCATGTGCACATCATTCACATCTATTTTTCATTTCAAATCAAAAAATATGTCTCAAACGATCAACACCAAATAAAATGTTTATTTACTATTAAAATGTTTAATTTCAAGAAAATCCACAGTGAGAGCGCCCCTTTGAATTTACTACTGTAAATTCTTTACTTCTTTTTCAATCTGCCTTATCATTAAAGCAATATTTTTGAAAGAATTAGTAGGCACAAAGAAATTGATTACTGTACTTTATATTACATATTTGTTTTACTATTAGGGTGCTATGCAGGCCTTCTTGTTGATGTTAAATACACAGTAGTAGAAATTTATTATTTTAGATGTAGCCTTTAACAAAATATTGCTAAGATAGAGGCTCTACTTCTCAAATCTTTTCTTAAAATATTTTTCATTTTTTTTTTCTCTCTTTCTGAGTTGATGGTTGCAAAACAAATTTGCCAATTTCAACTCAAAATTGTTGTTTACGTTCTCGGTACACATCGATGGAGTCGAATATTTATTTTTTTTTCTCTTATTTCTAGAGCACTTCTTAACCTAAATCTAGGGGGATGTCAACGTCTTAGGGACGAAGTGCCCAATTCCTGTTTATTCTGTACCCAGGTGTATAATATGACCTCAGGAAGGATTGAAGGGAAGGGAGGGGGGGGAGTAACCCGCTTGACATGCTGCTTTCTGGTTTTCATGTTTATCCTAGTGATCATGAAAAAAAAAGCTCTGGTATACAAATTGCAAATAATTTCTTCCTTTGAGAGTTGACTTGAATAAATTTTTAAATAAATAAATAAATTTTTCCCTTTTAAGTGTGTCAATTGAAAAAGTAACGTTTTTTCCAAAATTAAATAAAAAAAGTCTTCTTTTGAAATAAATACTTTTGGCATAAATCTTCAATTTCAAGAATACCTTCTTCTTTCTTTAGGGTCACCATTATTCTTCAAGGAAATTTTTACTTTTTACAAAAACCTATTAACACTATGATTTTTCATATTCTTTTTAGAAATAAATTTATTAAAGTATTTTTTTTTTTTAGATCAAGCCCTTTAGCCCTTGGCTTTTTTTTCTTAAACCTTCTTAAGATCAAGCTATTATTTAAATCTTAATTAAGAAGAATGTATGCTGTTTATCTTGAAATTTTAAAGGATGTATTATTATTAGTTTGAAAGGAGAAAAACAGGACATCCTTCTTAGATTGATTCGTGATTAGATTAAATAACTAAAATGGATACTACATTTTTTTTTTAAACACACTTTTTTCCCATTTACACTCACATTTACACCCACATACACACAGTCTTTTAGGCAACTTAGGTCATATAAGACTTTTTATGATAACCGTTATTTGTAAATATATCCATTGGGGGTCCAGGCATTCTTATTTTAAGCTTCATTTTGGTATCCAAATGGCTTAAATAAAATCACCGGATTGCCTGAGATTCGAATCCGCGACCCTTGGTATACAAGGCAGCTTTGAGAAAAAACCAACATGTTAATGTCGCTGTTAAAACTTTGTTTAGAGAATAGCATTTTTTAACGCTGATGTTATTACTCTTCTTTTTAACCACCATTAGTTGATGTTAAATTTTAACGTCTGTTTTTAGAGAATAGACCTGATAATAGTAAATTAAAAAAAAACAAAAAAAAAAAAATCAGGCTTGTCGTAAATGCAGAACATATCTCTTTAAGGTGACCTCTGGTCATTAGATTATTTATTATTTTAAATATTCTAATTATTTTTAACACTCAGAGCTCTGATAGCCTAATATCAACTCTATCAGGGGTTATATAATCCATTTAAATTAGTTGCTTGTTTCTCTGAAAATTAAGCAAAGCAAATTGCTAGATCTTTTTATTACATGAACATCTGTAAAATATTGTATTTAGGAACTATTATTTAAAAACTTTTACAAATTCAATGTCCAATAAAACTTATTCATAATTTCATTAACAAATTAAAATCTCGCTTATTTCTGAGAACTTGCTTGCTTCCTATAAGATCTTCAATAAAGTTCTCCAGGTTAATTTAACAACCCGGCCAAAATATAACCTTCCCCCTCCACTCCCATCTTGATTTTCGGTCCTCAAGATGCTCAATGGGTGCTCTTAGGGCTCTATCAGAACTAAAACAAGTCTCTGCCCTTGTTCACAGACATTAATTACCTTGATAAGCCACTTTGTCTCTGTCCCAGCTCAAGAGCTTCAAACTCGGGACAGACAGACGTGACTTCTTCGATAACAGAGTCATCATAGGCGTCTAATTAAACACAATTCAACAAATTGAATGAAAACCTAAATGTACTGTATCTCTCTCACAATCGCCTTTAAAATATTCTTATTTTATTAGGAATTTGTTTCCCTTAATGATTTCTCTTTTCATTAATCCAAAAAATCAAGGAAACTTTTTTGCCATCCACAAATTATTTTCTCCAATATCTTATTGTAAGAACTAGTCACACAATATTCCAGCTATTTTGCTGATTTTTAATATCTCGGGCTTGGTGTAGGGGTAAGCGTGCTGGCCTCCTATACCAAAAGTCGCGGGTTCGGATCCCAGGCAGTCCGATTATTTTATTTAAACCATTTGGATACCAAATGGCTTAAATAAGAATGCCTAACATACGAGTATCGTTAAAAGTCTTAAATGGCCTAAGTTGCTGAAAACACTGTGTGTATGTGTGTGTGAATGGGAAAAAAGTGTGAGTGTTTAAAAAAAAAAAAAATACCAGGGGCATAACATTTTCGAAGAATTTTCGTCGAAAGGCGACAGTAGTATGTAGAAAAATCTAAAACAAATTGTGAAAAATATGAGGTATAAACTAAAAAAAAAATATAAAATATAGGGTGATTAGTTCTAAGTTGAGATGGATATTTAGATGCTTAGAAGATCCAAATCACTTGTGGAAAAAAAAATTTGATAAAAAAAAATTGTTCTTTATTTTTCGATGGAAATGCATGAACATGTTGATTGTTAATGGGCATACATTTCTATTTTGTTTTGTTGTATTTGTTATTGTATTTAAATTTGTATTGTGTTTGTTGGACCTAGCCATCTGAGGACTGGGCCCTCTAACCGCGTCGAAATAAATAAATTTATTTATTTATTTAAAGTTTTTAGATTGAATAAAATTATCTTCAAAATTAACTAAGAAATAAGAATTTCTGTTGTTTTTTATGGCTGGATTATTATATGAAAATATAGGTTGGGATGCAGGCAAAGGTGAAAAATAAAATATTGTCGGCGACTATAGATTTGGAAATAAAGATAGATAGATATATTAATAGATTTGGAAATATTTTCGTATAGGCCTATAACTTAATGCTCAGATCTTGTAATTCACTGCCAATGCATCCCACATCCTCATGTCCTTTTGGCAAAGAAACCCCTACCTCCTCCTATCTAGTTTTTTTAGACCTTTTAATTTAATTGAATTTAGTTCAATTTACCGAATGGAAAATATCTTTTAATCATACAGTTCTTATACATAATCTATTTAATTACAATAATAGTCCACACGTCACAACAAGTTTATTTTATTCATTATAAATACAAAAAAAAATAAAAATAGAAATTCTTAATTAGGTTCTTTCTTCCAGAAAACAATTGTGTGAGACGGTTTTATCTCGTTTACGTCGCCATTTCGGCCATGATGAGTCTGATTTAAATACAAGATCGAAATGCATTGTGGCTAAAAAAAGAGCCGCCATCAACAGAGGGTCCCTAATTTGGAAAGAATCCTAACAAACCAAGGGGGGGGGAGGGGAGGGATTCTGGTTTGCATATTCTGCAAACAAATGGGCGCAATCGAAAGATCGATTGGATCGAATCCGAACGAAGATCGACAGACAGTATAAACAAACGGTGAATGGGAAAAAATATCGAACCAATAAAATAAAATTCACCTTCAGATGTCCAACACCAGACTGAGAGAGAATTTTTTTTAGGGTAAAATCGATTGCTATTGTCCATCAAACATGCTTATTTAATAGTTAGATAAACATTTATATTCTTAGAAAAAATAACTATGTTAAGGTAGCAGTTTAGATACCAAATGATATAGATAAATGGCCTGCTTACCTCTTACTCCGCCCTCTCCTCTCACCTTCCCGGTTTTTTTTTTTTTTTTTTTTTTTTCGTTTTCTTTTTTTTTTTTTTTAAAATTAATTAATAATCTATGTATATATTAATTGCAACCCCCCTCCCTCCTAACGAGTGGTTGCCCCCCCCCTAATAAGATGTCTGGCTAAGCCCATGAATCGAGGTATTCATTTTGAATATTAAAGAAAAAAAACTCCATAGGCATTCATTTAAGGGTATTATGGAGTCACTGAAATATTATTGCTTCTATTATTATAATATTTAGGATACTTCAAAACCAAAGGAAACACACTTTAATATAGACTATTTTTTTTTTCATTATGTGTCATATATGAAATTAAAATGAGTATGGCATTTTAAGAATTACATTATAATATATAACATATAATTTTATATTCCTTAGGGATGGAATTTATTAAATGTGACATTGATATGTTTACAATGGATGCTCTAAATATCCATTTTTAAATAAAAGTTGAGTTATAATAACCCATTGCTGTTATATTATATTAATCAGATGGAAATGTAGGTCTCTCGATCCCCAAATGTGTGTTATTTAATATCTAAGCTATATTAGATTACAAATTAGAGGGGTAATACAATAATATAACCTGGCGGAATATATGCGGGGATAATGCGCTTCACGTCGAATATTAACACCATTTCATTGTATGAATTTATTTCTATTTGCACACTGCACAGAGAGAGATATATTGTATTTGGATATTTGCAGTTGTCATTTCCAGATGGTCCATTTGTGTCTAATCTTGAGATCTCGGCAGGAAAATTTGTTAATAAACAACCCAAAACAAGTTGTTTTTTTTTCTGCACACCCTTTACTTTAAAATTTTAAAAGAAATAAGATTTTAATCATTTTCTTCACCTTCTGAAAGAAGGCCCTAAAAGGGTTCTGTATTAAAGATTATCTATTTTTGGAATTTTGTGTTTGGAAGTGTTAAGTTACTAATTGAGCATAACTTGGTTTGAAATCCTAAACGGAAAAAAAAACTCAATTTTATTTATTAATGTTTTTTTTTCTCATTAGTAATTATAGAAATATTATTCCCTTTAAAACACTGGGAGTAAAAAGTTGTGCCAACTACAAGCCCCACAAGATACTCTCTCCAAACACAAGTCGAAATGAAATTGGACTTATCCAGTTGGTATAGGGAGGGAAAGTCTTTGCTCCAATTGTTGAGATATTCCAAAAATTATTATTATTTTTTTTTTTGTAAATTCATTCATCATATCAAAATGTTTTAAAAAGATATTCTTTTGAATAATATGTTTAAATCACATCTGGGACAGTAGGAACCTACTTATTAATTATATTCGCTGGAAAAATTTATTGTGAATTTCTCTAAACAACTGAACCAAATTTTTTTAAAATATTTTTTTCACTCAATAAAAAAATAGTAATAACTATTGTACTTATTTTTTGGTTCCTGACTAAGGAGAAAAAAATTTTAAAGAGTTTTTTCTATTTTAAAATTATGTGAACATGACCAATTTTCAAGGATTTAATTTGTATTAGGCCACCAGCCTTTTTTGCCACTGTTATAATAAATTATAAGGTAAAAAATTATGCCGAATTGAGCATATCTTGCTTGACTCCTGAAGCCTAGTTAATATTATAAATTATAATTTGAATGGATGGCATCTACGTATATTGGAAATAACATTTTTAACCTTGTCTTGATGAAGGGCTGAGGTCGAGACCGAAACGCCGAACATAAGCCAAGAATAAGAAAAAGCGAAGTTGTCGTTATTTCCATTCTTGCTACCTTCTAATATAAAAATTAAAATTATACTTAATAATGAACAAAAAATTTGGAAATTTAATTTATGATAATTAACTTTAAATGGACCTGTTGATTCATACGTCTACAAGTATAGAAAATTTATTCTGAATTCTTCGGCAAAACTTTTGTATTTATTTTATAGAATATTATATTACTTGGTAGTTTTTCCATGCGCCACCTGCACAATAAAAAAAAAATAATTGTATTCACATAACAAATTAAAATTGATTTGATATTTTTTTTTAAGCAAATAAAAGAGAATTGCTTGTTTTCGAAAATGTCGTAATTTTATCTGTCCCTTGGTCTTTATTTCGCAAGGCACCCGCAATTACTCTTTTCTCTTCTTGTTGTTTTCCTCTTTTCCTTCTTCTTCTGAAAGGGATTTTCGAGAGCAATGACAAAAATTATATAAGAAATCAAGCGAAGGGGAGCCATTGAGCGTGTCACTGTCACGAGGACAAAGGCCCTCAAATGGGTTGTGGTGGGCTTTGGGTTTCACTTGTCCCCTCCCTTTGCTCCTTGCTCGTTCTCAGAAGCTTCTATTTACCTTGAGAAGAGACCATGTCCATTGTGGTCCTGGTTCCGTCCCATTAAGGCTTTTTTCGGATGTGGTCTCGCCGATCAATGCTATCATCTCGCTGTATCAGGGAGACTTTCTTCAGCAGCTGCCGATGGACCCGCTGATTACGAATCAAGATGGCCCGGGTGTGAAGGAAAACCCAGCTGGAGCTCTAAACGACATATTGCTTTCTAGCTTCTTATCATCGATATCTAATCTCTGGAATTTTCTAGGGACGTTTATAAAAATTTGTAACCGACATCTGTTCGGATTGTGTGGGGGTGGGTTGAGGGGAGAATAAAGAGAAGAGAGTTCTTTAGCTACCGAAATGTCGTGTTCTTAATGTTCAACATCGAGTCAAGAGATTTACTAGACAAAGTTAAAAAACAGGTTAATTTAGCATTAGAATAGATAGAAACGAGGGAGGTCTTAAGGACAGTCTCAAATTTATTATGAGTATTAAAATTTGAAAATACTTCTTCAGGTGTGGCCATCCATGTCTTGCTAGTCAAATAAATAAATATATTTTTTTTATCTGTTGGTAACAGAAGTCACTTAAACATTAAAGATATACATGTATGTATCCACTTAAAAAAATCTGGTCGCACAGCACACAACTTACTCTTACCGAAGGTAAGAGAGAGTTGAGTTCTGTGCTTGTCACACCAGATTTTTTTGTGTCGAAATATATTTAGTTTCCGCCGATATATTAGAATTCAAGATAAATTTTTGTTTTTGTTTTTAAAGAAAATTTTGTTTTGACTCGGGCTCTTATATAGAGGTAAGAGAAAGTAAAATTAAAATTTTTCAAAATAATTAGATGACAATTATAATATTTGTTTAATGATATGTTTGTCGAGGAATTGCTTTGCATATTTTAGCAAATTTTGGTTCAACTCTGCTGGCGCTATTAATTGCAATTAGTAATAAAGAGGGAGGCAATTTTGAGTTTGAAAATAATTCATCAAATAGACTTTAAAATAAATTACATTAATTTTATGATTACATGAGTTCATCATTAGGAGGCTTTTGTTTGATATTCTTAAATGCGCCCGCTTTAATAATAATTAGCATCCCAATCTCGCTATTTATAACCCTAACTAAATTTATAAACATTAAGAAGAAGCTTCTTGTAATTATTATTATTAACAATAATTTATAAATTTATTTAAAAAAAAATTATCCAAACAAAATTTGATAAACCTTCTATTTTACTTAATTTTGTTAAGAAAATTAAAACACGTGTGACCAGCTTCTCTTAAAAATCGAATTTTTCTTATTAAAAAAAAAAAAAAAGAAGAAAATTACCCATAGACATAATATTATTTATATTATTGTTAACGGTGGCTCGCTGGTGTAGCGGGCTAGGGTGTCGGCTTCTACAAACAAGATCCCTGTTCAAACCCTAGGCGTGCGGTATTTTTCATTAAATAAAAATATTTATTTAATGTAAACAAATCCTCAAGCAGGCACTGGATTGGAATATGGGATCTCTCCGCAATAGCCCCCAGGCAACTCTACGAGGAGAGGTAGTTGCTGTGACATCCCGTCCTGTGGAAGGGACGTAAAGAAGGTTCCCTCTCAGTGATGCATTCTTCGAAAGGAGTAGGCTACACGCCGGTGCTGAGGGAGTTCCTCCTCAAACTAGGACATCCTCCATAGCATAGAAGAGCCACTAAAATTCTATGTGAATTGTTACTGAAGAAGACCATGGAATAAGTGAATGCTTTCCAAATAAACCATAGTTAAGAAAAGATATTGGATCTTTAATTATAATAATTTATTTTATCGTAATTTTTATTTCTAAAATTTCTGTAAAAAAAAAAAGTAAAAATTGAAACCAAGAGTAAAATATCGTCTCCTAGTTGTTAGGAGGAGGAAGGAATGAAGAAGCCAAGTGGAAACAGGCTCATTGTGATTCACGAAACGCCCTTCGGCAACAACCGACACACGACATCCATCTCGGCATGTCCTTAACACGACACCCAACACATCCCGGGGAAAATATATACATACACATGCACAAAGAGAGAGACGTGATTAGTTTATTGCTTTGGCAGAGGTGCACGCGGCCTGTCACCAACGCCCCTTCCTTGTCACCTGGTGTGTACACCACCAAACACTCCACTTGCTCTTCTAAACTGATTAAAAAATGTAAATAAATCTTCGGAAAAAGGGTCGTGGGGTTAATCAGAGGACCAATCCATTCCGAGGGATGGATATCATCGCTTCACTCAGCATAAATATATTTAAATATCGAATTTTGCATCCCCTTCACTTTGTTTGAACTAAAAAGGGACATGTGCTCAGAAAATTTGGATTTTCTTGCCCAAAGAAATAAGAAAAAGCTGTTGACTCGACTAGACTTATCTCATTTATACCTAGAAAACTCGTATTAAGGGGGTTCAGGAGCGACGTCTAAACGTACTTAAAAAAAAAAACTAGACTATTATAAGGAATTTTTCAATGCGTTTTTTTTTAATTAATTAAATTCATAAGAGATTATTGGGACATCGAGCTATAATTTTTTTAATGACTTATTAAAAAATTATCGTAATTAATTTTTTTGTTATCAAGCAAATACAAAAAAAACAATCTGCCCCAATAATCTTTAATTTTTTTTTTTAATTTAAAAATGAATTTATTGTTATTATTAATCACATATTAATTAAGAAATTTTTAAAATAAGCTTAGATGATTTATTTAAAAACCAACTGTCAAATTAGTTCAGCATTCTTGCAATAGATGGCAGGCTAGTCTAACAGCTGATCATCTAATAGCCTATATCTGGCCTATATTTATATATTTTTATGCTTTTATAAAAGATACATAATATATAATAACATTTATAAAGTATTTATTGTTAAACGATCAATGAAAATCAACCAAACGCTTTAAATATTATTAGCTGCCATTTTGACATCTCTTGGCAAATTTTTGAATTACTTGATATTTGAGCATACTTTTTATGACACACAACGCCATCTTATCGGGAAAAACATGCGTAACACCTTCGCTCCCGTAGCCCCTTAAATAAAAAAATATGAACAACTTATTGAAAATTATCTGAGAAGCAGAGTTTCGCGTGCTTAATAGGAACACCTGACAGAGTTTTCTTAGCTCTGGTAACTCTTAATCCACTTGCTAGATTAATAGATGTTACATATATAAAAGCCCGAATTAGCAAATAATGGTCATTTAATATTAAACAAGCACCTGCAAATTGTCCAATTACATAATTATATGCTTGTATACTGCACATGTATCATGAATAGTTTTTATATTCATATGGCACGAGTCAGCAATAAGAGAATTTTTATTAGGAACCACGCATGTTTAAAGAGATTCGTCAATACCTTTCTAGAATAGCTGATTAAAGGAGGGTTGTAAAAGTAAAACAATATTACTAGCCATCAATATTAATATAGATAAACAATCAATAAGAGATTTAGCCAGAAGAAAATAATTTCTAGCCAATGAACTACGTGGCTGTTGATTTATACAAAAAGAAGGGAGTAGGAGCAGCCAAAAAATTAAAGCCTCCAATTTTCAACAAATACCGAGACGCAGCTATGTTTGTTTCTTTATAGTATTCGAACCCACAGCGACGTTTCGGTCGACTCTCCCATTTTCAGGTCGCTAGGGTTCAGTCAATAGAAATTCTCTTATATTCTTTGATATTTTATAAAATTAAAAACAATAAGTCAATATTGACTTTGACTGGCCTCTGAATGTAATTAATATACCTGATAGATCGTTATTTAATTTTATAAAATGTCTATCAAAGAACATAAGAGGATTTCTATTGACTGAACTCAAGCCATGAAGATGGCCGCATAGTCAACCAAAACATAGCTGTGGATTCTATAATAAAGAAATAAACATATCTGCTTGGCCATTTATTTATCCTGCTTTGAACAGAATTGATTCAGTTATTCTCCTACCTGCTCCCCCCCCTCCTCGGTAAAAAAATTGCTTCCCCAGAGAATTTTATTGTAAAAAAAACCTACATATTTTTAAAGTGTTAAAATTTAGAAAATTTTCCTTTTTTTTTTTTTGTAAAGCTACATATTCACTTCAAAAATTATAACGTTTCGGCCCCTATTTCTGCAGCCATCAGCTTTTCAAAGTGAATTCATCACCTGATGTCGGCGATACGTTGCAATTGTTATTAATTTGCATAATTAGGCTAATTATTTACATAAACCACGATGCCAAAAATGTCATTTATTACTAATAGACTAATTCAATTTGTATTTTTTTTTTAATTTGAAATTTCGAAATGAGTTTAGACCCCATATTCTCCTCGTCTTGATTACGCCCTTATACTGTATCTAATTATAATCTCAGAAAATATCGAATTTATCAAAAATTCTTTGACCTGGACTATTTTTATTATTGTGGACTAATTATGTTAATGGAGTCTCTTATAGCTAAGTAATTAGGTCTTCTATTAAATGATAATTATAAAAACATCCCTATGTTGACTATAATTTTTTTGCCTTTATATTTTGAATTTTATTGAATTATGTTTAAAAAAATATTGAAGCCCCCAGGCTTGGCGTAGTTGGTAGCGCTCCTGCATTGTATAATTAATAGTATTTTTTATGAAATATGTCCTAAAAAATTTATATTTAATGTTACTTGCACAATTGACGAAAAAAATTATATATAATCCAATGAAAACAAAAAACTTTAATGTTAATTTTCTCAAAACTCGGTAGCTGGCGCTTGACACACTAATGCGTAACAGGGTCCATATATTAGTTGTGCGCAAGGGCGGATACAAGGGGGGGTAAAGGGGGTAATTACCCCCCCCCGAGATTCAAAAAATACCTTTTTTCGCAAAAAAATTTATTTTTAATGTAAAATTTTTAAAATTAATACTTAAAAATTTGATGTGTATTTATATTCTGGCAAACAAGTATAGAATACGCTTTTAAATTACCGAAATTAAAAAAAAATAGTGTGCTGTGCGACGAGTCACACCAGATTACCCCCCCCCCCCCCCCGAGAAACACCTCTGGATCCGCCCTTGGTTGTGCGACATGATTGAAATAATACAGCTGCCCCGGGCCAGTTAGTAAATACTGTACTACTTTAGTTCAGCGTATATTTATTTAATAGTTTCTTTTTATCATCAATTAATTATAATTGCCAAATGGATATTTGTTTCATTGAAGAGGGAATCTAATAAACATTCGATAAAATATTATATAATATAAAACAAAAACAAAAAAAAATATACAAAATTGCTGATGTTATATTTTCATTTCGAGTTGATTAATATTTAATTTGATTATTATTATCATGTTATTAATTTTAATTCCGAAATCGCTTTTAAATAAATGAAACGTTTTTACGATAAAATTAAATTAAAAACACACTATAGATTATTTTCTCATTTAATTAAATAAATTGAATTAATATTTAGTACAGTACTTAAAAAAATGTTTTTTTTTTTTTTTTTTTTTTTTTTTTTAATAATTCATTAAATTAAAGAGAAAATGGATGCTTTTATAATTTAAAATATTCTAATGAGGCATTGAATTCACATTTTTAGCGCATTTTCATTAACCGAGGGGAGAGAAGAGAGAACTGCTTTAATTAAAAAAAAATTAATAACCATTATAGAAGTGAAACTTTCTCGCAAAATTCACAAATGTTATGAAATTTGCTAGATTTGTTCAAATAATTTTCAACTAGTGGATTGTCTATTCATCTACAGTTTATTTATCATCCATACTAGAAATATTATTATTATTATTGTTTGAGTTTATAGAGCGCTAATACTAGAAATAAAACCCTCGATCTCCAGCCTATTATGGCCATCGGTGCCATCTGGCCATTTGACACTCGATATTTTAATATAATTTTAGTATTCTTTTCCTTAGAGTTGCTGTTTTTTACTTTCTCTTACCTCTATATATATGTTAATATATATTAGGTTTCTCTATATATTAACATATATAGCAGTAAGAGAAAGTAAAAAACCGTAATGAAAAATGGGTATTTATTGATAATAGGGGTGGATAAATAAAATAAGTTCTTTAAAAATTATTTTAATTCAAATTTATCCCTAATAAATAAATAAATACAAAAAATAACACTTGGAAGTATTTTATTTAAATTGCGGTGAGTTTTAAGGGTGGGTTATATGAAGAGAGTCTTTTAATAGTTATTTAATTTCGAATTGATTCCCAACGGAATAAATCCCCGTTAGTTTGCAAGTAAATAGAATTTTTTTAAATAGAGAACTTATTTGATAATTTTTCGTTCAGAGAGGAATGCTTCTAGAGCTGCTTGTTGCCTACCTGCCAGGCGGTCTATCTTTTAGATGTATTTGAGTCGAGCCATGAGTCAATCGGTTCAGCTCCACTCTCTCTCTCTCTCTCTCTCGCGTGTGTTTAGTTTATTTTATATTGTGTTGTGATTTGTGCAAATAAGACGTTCATCCCCCAACCTCATTACACCACACCCCGTCTGGTCATCTCATTATTAAGGTAATGAATATTTTCATAACGAATTAAATTTTTTTTTTTTCAATTTTTTTTTTTCTCTCAACATATACTTATAAAATTATCCAATTTTCTCTTATTAAATATATGATGAAGTCTTGTACCCCAGAGGGGAGGGTGAGAAAGGGTGTAAATCACCCCTTCTAATAAACAAAATACTATTTTTCTTTTAAAATAAAATTTAAAATAATTTTTTTTTTGTAAAATTTTTACTTTTAAGCAAATGGATTACTTTCTCTCCCTCTTCACCCTCTACCACCCTAACAGAGAATTTAATTTTTCTTTTAATATTTAATAAGAAATTTTTATTAAATAATAGAAAATATTCTTAAACTTTTATCTCTCATCAGTTTTATAGTGATTTTTGGAGGTGGAATTTGTTTTTTATTGCCAGTGCTTTCTTCTGCACTCGCCTCCCCTATTTATTTATAATTAAAAAAAAATCATTTGGATACCAAATGGCTTAAATTGAAATGCCTAAACCCCCAATATGTATATTAATCAATAACAGATATCGTCAAAGTCTTATATGGCCTGAGTTGTCGAAAAGACTGTATGAATGTGTGCGTGAGTGTGAGTGTGAATGAGAAAAAGTGTGAGTGTTAAAAAAAAAAATTCTACAAGCCTGTATCTACATCTTTCGTTTCGTGAATATATTTCACTACAAAGTTTCCTTTGTTTGTAGTTTTATGTAGAATTCGATCCCCCTCGGCTCACACATCCCCTTATAGATATTTATTAATTCAAATTCACCCTACTCTACAAATCTTAATACAATATATAGGTATTTTATATAATGTTTGATTGAGGAAAAAATAATTCAAATTGTTTTTTGACTTGAAATTTAAAAAATCTTCTGGTGCATGTACTTCATAGGAAAGATATGGGAAATAGTTGCGCATCTCCCAATGGCCAGGGGCTAAAAGGATGGTATTTAAAAAAAATTCTATATAATGTAGAGCCTACTGCGGAAAGCTAGACACAAAAAATCTGATGTGTCAAGCACAGAACACAACTTTCAATTACTGAAGTTAAGAGAGTTTTTTTTACTTTCTCTTACTTCTATATATGTAAATATATAGAGAAAGAAAGTATTGGATTCATGTCAAAAATTCGATGTCGAGATTTTGATCTGGTGTGACTGGCGCACAGCACACAACTTTCTCTTACCTTCGGTAATCAAAAGTTGTGTACTGTGCTTGTCACACCAGATTTTTTGTGTCTACATATATTTAGTTCCCGACAGTACGGAACATATGAATTCAGATGTAAAATTTATAAGTATGGAAAAAATATTTAAATTTTGTTACTATGGCAACCATTTCTCCTATCTTCCCTATGAAATACAGGAGTAAAGTGGTCTTCAGAAGATTTCAATGGCAAAATGAGAATATACATTTTAAAGAGCATCTGAAAAATAATTGATTTTTGAATTTTAAAAAAAATCGTTGGAGCAAATTTTGAGAAGATCGAAAAAAACTGAAAAAGTGCATCAGTAAAGTACTAGTAATCTTTGGCCGATTTTGATTAAAAGCTTATTTTTCCGGTCCCGGGGGTGTTTAACTTAAATATAAAATTTCAGCCTCATAGCTCAATTCCTTCATCCTTAAAATTGAACACACACCCACCCACCCACCCACAGACAGACCATGTCGCGAAAACCACTTTTTGGATTCAGGGGACCTCAAAACGTGAAGATCCATCAAAATCTCGACATCGAATTTTTGACATGAAACCAATACTTTCTCTCTCTATATATATATTACATATATACATAGGTAAGAGAAAGTAAAAAATCTTCTGGTGCATGTACTTCATAGGAAAGATATGGGAAATAGTTGCGCATCTCCCAATGGCCAGGGGCTAAAAGGATGGTATTTAAAAAAATTCTATATAATGTAGAGCCTACTGCGGAAAGCTAGACACAAAAAATCTGATGTGTCAAGCACAGAACACAACTTTCAATTACTGAAGTTAAGAGAGTTTTTTTTACTTTCTCTTACTTCTATATATGTAAATATATAGAGAAAGAAAGTATTGGATTCATGTCAAAAATTCGATGTCGAGATTTTGATGCATGTTTTAAGGTCCCCCTGTCTGTCTGTGAACAAAATATCTCAAGAACAGAAAGAGCTAGGAGGTTGAAATTTTATATTTAAAAAGGTACCACTCTGGGACGTGACACGAAGCTTTTGGACAAAATTAGCCAAAGAGTACTAGTACTTTACTCATGTAATTTTTCGATTTTCTCAAAATTCGCTCCAACGATTTTTTTTAAATTCATAAATCAATTATTTTTTAGATGCACTTTAAAATGTATATTCTTATTTTGCCATTGAAATCTTCTGAAGACCACTTTACTCTTGTACTCTATAGGAAAGATAGGAGAAATGGTTGCCATGATAACAAAATATAAATATTTCCCCATACTTATAAATTTTACATCTTGAATTCAAATGTATCGTACTCTCGGACCCTAAATATATGCCGACACAAAAAATCTGGTGTCACAAGCACAGTACATAACTTTCGATTACCGAATGGTAAGAGAAAGTTGTGTGCTGTGCGATCAGTCAGACCAGATTTTTCTACTTTGGAGGGGACGAAGTACAACCCAGAAAGGTATCCCATCCATCTGGTCCTCTCCCCTCCCTTCGAAATGTTGTTTACATTATTTATTGGGAATTTCATGCCTGGTTTGGCCCCTTCCCGAATCTTGTTGCCTCTCAATTTCTTTCTTGCCCCAGTCCCTTGGAGGTGAGTTACATTTTTGCTTCTCAGTCCAAGGGACAGTATTTCGCTTTCAATCCTTAATGGGAAAATTTATTTAAGTTATATTGTGTACGATTTAATTGAGATAAAATTCGTCATTCATTAAATAAATATTGGAATGGCCACAAATATATTTTCTCTCTTCTTTCGTTATGACTACTTAGAGATGTTTTATGTTTTGCCTCCCCTCAATTAATCTGGGTTCTCTCTTCCTTCTTTAATGATTCATTGATTATTATTTCCTCTTACCCTATATATGAAATATATAGAAAGATCATGTCAAAAATTCGATGTCGAGATTTTGATGGAAATAAATTTGCATATAGCTTATTAAGGTCCCCTGAGTCCAAAAAGTGGGTCCCGCAAATTGGTCTCTGTGTGTTTGCGTTTGTAACGATTTTAAGCATGAAGGAATTGGTGTGACAAGCACAGTACACAACTTTCTCTCTCCGAAGGGTAAGAAAAAGGAGTGTGCTGTGCGACCACCCCACCAGATTTTTTTATTTTACGGAAAATTGAAGCATGTTGCGGGTAGTCTAAGTAGCGGGCGTTGTAAGTTTTTCGTTTTTTTTTCTTTTTTCAAGAACATCCATCCTATTGAGAGGCGAAACTTTATCAATGCACTTCTTCTAAATCTGCTAATATTTATAAAAACATTTTAAAATAAAAACCTGAAGGAAATAATTCCCTGACAAAATATTTTTCATAAAAGATAACAAAATAATATAAATCATCATATCAACAAAAACAACAACAAAAAAAAAACTTATTTTAATTAAAATAATTTTTAAATTTACGTATACTGTATATATATCTGACAGCTGGAGTAAATAAAATATCAAATTTATAATAGGATCATGAAATTCGCTTTGAATTCTTAATTAAAATAAATGTCAGATTTTATTATAATAAATAGGGGATTGGATTTTTTATCATTATTTAAAAAAAAAAATTTGCCACCACCAGTAAAGCGAGATGGTGGTGGCGGGGGGTGACTCACCATTTCCGATCGATTACAATAGTTATGCATGATTCGTTTTAAACGGAATAAAAGAAATCTGTCCCCCCATTTTTTGATCCCCTCCTCCCTGGTCCATTTTCTGACTATAGAAAGCCAATCGCGCCTTCAAATTGAGCATGGCTGCCAATATTCACTGTTTGTTAAGGAGGCAACCAACACTACTTCCCCTCGCAAAAGAACTCTGATGTCAATCGCACGCACTTCCGGTTCACGCAAGACCTATTTACAACAAAATGAAGCGCATTTTTTACCAGAAATAGAGAAAAAATACAAACAACGCCCCATTCAACCGCTTTTTATTCCTCAATTTAATTCGCATGATTAGATGAAAAGGGTAGATAATCATAAAATTGAGGAGGGGGGAGGAATTTAATCAAATAACGAGGTTATGTGGATTTCTTTGAAAGATCATACTTTTATGACTTTCTTTTATTTATTAATACGTTGATAACTAAACTAGGTTGTTTTTTGTTTTAGGGGGAAAATTATGATTAATAATTATTATTTTTTACTGATGGATTGATAAACAAAGAAGCTATTATAATCATACTAAATTAGACATTTGATGGATGAGTATTGTAAACTTTTTAACACATTTTAACTATTACACGGACGACGTTCGACAAACACATTCATGGGGTTCCATTGGGTAGGAATTTTTAAATTTTATACAAATATAGTAGAAGAGAAGATTAGAAAATATCAGGGGCGTATATAGAAATTTTTTTCGGGGGGCCTGTTCTCAAAAATTTTTCTGCGAAAAATTTTGTTTTTCGCGGAACCAAAATTTTGATTTTGCGGAACCAATTATTCTCCCATTATTCTCTCTATATCCCTATAGGGCTATATGCATTTTCGGGGGGGGGGGGGCCCTCGGCCCCCCTTATATACGCCCCTGGAAAATATAATACAGTATTATAATGTTTATAAAGTTCTCCTTTTTATTTCTAATATTTTAGTCTTTAACACAAATAAATATATAATCCGGAGAGAAGTTGTTGTTGACGTACAGCAAAAGAAAGGAGCCTTTGGATGCTACCTAGTTTCGGACAAATTTTATTCGTCCATCTTCAGTTCTTGTAGGCTTATATCTAATTCAGGCACAGAGTTGTCATTGGTGGTGGGACACAAAAGTCCGTGCACATGTATATTTTGTAAAAGGGCGAGTGTTGGCTTAAAGCCAACGTGAGAGTCTATTAGAGAATGATTCTCTAATTAGATTATAAGCCTACTGAAGATGGACGAATAGATTTTGACCGAAACGTCTCCTTTCGGCATTTTGCAATCAAAGACTTTGTTTTATTTGCTGCTCCCGTAGCCTACTTGCTCTTTTCCAACTCATAAATAAATATATACAGTGATAAATTTACGCTTGGGGCTCAGGCCTAAGACGCCAAAAACTTTGGGATTGTAAAATTTTAAGAACAATAAAATAAAATAAAACACGATTAAAATTTTAAAATCGAATTGGTTTAGTCACAGTAACGGTATTACGGGGGGGGGGGGTGGTAATAAATTAAAGAATCTATAGAAAAAGGATAATTTATTAAAGAAAATTCCTAAAATAACTGATTTTGTGGCAATGGCGGTCTTTCCTCTAATATTTGAATTTTTTGTATTTGATTAAATTATTCCAATCAGAAGGGCCTAATTGATAATCTTTAATATCCTCTCCTTCACCCCCCATATATTTTCCATGGCAAAAATCGTAACTTCAAAAATCTATAAATCAAAAAGTTATAGTAATTTCGGGATGAAAATAATTTTCCTGTAATCCCTAGAAGGTCTTGTTTTTGCATATAAAATTTAATTTCGAAATTCTATCTGGTTGTCAAAAATAGAGAGGCAGACAGACGGATACTCCACTAATATATACTGTAGGCCTCTATAGAAGTTTACTACTATAGAGGATGGTATCAGCTGTAATAATAAAATCCCTTTTGGGTTGTCTGCGTTTCCCTGATGCGATCTACTCTTGAGTAAAGCGGGACCTTTACCTTGGCTTTAACGGACAACGGCATAGATTATTAAATTAGAGAAATCCTTTTTATTTATTTTGACGATTTCCGTCACAAATCCGCATAAACAAACATAAATATCCGTTTCTTTTAATCTTTTATTCTTTAGAAAAAAATTTTCAATGCCCAAAAGATAATAATAATAATGGTCAAGTGTGTTTTTGAAGAAAAAAGGCCTTTTGCTTTGGTTTTCGTTTAAAGTGTTAATGAACCCTCAGGCTAAGGCTTTTCTTCATTGAGCCCCCACACGAAGCCTTCTTCATTCACGCTTTGAACTCCTCCTCGACGTCTTTTAATTATAACCCCGAAAAGTTAGAAAACAAAAATGACATTTTCTTTTGGACAGACTTTTGGCCCTTGAAAAGAAAGTGAAAATGTCAGTCAATCAGGGAGGGCCTTCAATGTGACAACTGAAATAATACATCCCCAGAGGATGGTATCAGCTGCAATAATAAAATCACTTTTGGGTGGCTGCGTTTACCTACATCCCTTCCCCTCTCCCTTCCAACCCTTTTGTGATTAATTATTAAACGATCCAAACCAAATAAGATAGCCAATATAAATATTATTCCGTTTGGGCCAACGCCATGTGAAAACACATTGGATCTTTGTTTTTCCATTATTCTGCTATCTTTATAAAATAAATCGGGAATATATTGTTAAATAAAACAACACAATTGTATTCCAATAAATAATTCTCCCTCTATCCTGAAATAAGTATCCGATTTACGATTTTTACTATTCTATAAATCAGTGTTCATTTTTTTTTTTAAATATTTATTTACCACAAATTAAAGTAAAAATTTCATAAAATGTGCTATAAATGCTTATTTAAATGTATAAATTAAGTGTGGCGCTTGACCTTTGGTTCAGAGGTAGAGCATTAGCTTCTGGTGCCAAAGATCGAGGGTTCGCATCCCGCTCCAGGCGAGAAATTTATGTCAATCGAGTTGGATACCAATCAATTGAAATAAATAGGGAGAGAAAGTATTGCAATCATGTCAAAAATTCGATGTCGAGATTTTGATGGATAATCATCCAAAAAAGTGGGTCCCGTAAATTGGTCTGTGTCTGTGTGTGGACATTTTTAACTATGAATGAAATAAGCTACGAGGTTGAAATTTTATATTTAAGTTAGGCACCCCCCAAACTCGTGTAAATAAGCTTTTGAACAAAATCAGCCAAAAAGTAGTAGTACTTTACTGATGTACCTTTTCAGTTTTTTTCGATTTTCTCAAAATTCGCTCCAAAGATTTATATTAAAATTCATAAATCAACTATTTTTTAGATGCTCTTTAAAAAGTATATCAGTGAAATTTTTCGTGATTATTGTTTGAAGTACACTTTACTGATGTGGAAGCATTCGTAGCTCAGCGCCATCTATGAATCGCGTGGTCAAGTTTGAATCTAAGGTGCTATGGGAAACTTAATATATCTCGACACAAAAAATCTGGTGTGACCAGCACCGTGCTCGTCACACCAGATTTTTTTATTTTCTTTATAATTTTTTTTTTTTTTTTTGTTAGTGAATCTTTTGCATCACAATCTATAATTCTTATCATCGCCTATAGTACTAGTTCCTACCATGCCCAGCAAAGCTTTATTCAGAAACAATCTAATTAAACATAATCGTTTTTAGACTGTATTCATTAATTCATTGAATTTTTACAGTTTTGAAATGAATGTAGTATGACATTAAAAACATCCCAGATTGCAGGCATGCTTCTCTTAATTTTTCAAAAAATCTCACACTTATTTATTTTTTTTTTTTCTAGAGAAGTCAAAGATTAAAATTAAAACATTAGCAAAAAATTTTTCATTAATCCTCTATAACTGAGGGCGCCTCCCTAGGGAGGCGCGGAC
Source organism: Euborellia annulipes (assembly GCA_023213315.1). Taxonomy (NCBI): domain Eukaryota; kingdom Metazoa; phylum Arthropoda; class Insecta; order Dermaptera; family Anisolabididae; genus Euborellia; species Euborellia annulipes. Next base: position 24,023 of record JAKCPI010023549.1, on the reverse strand, counting down.
TTGTCTAAAGGGAGGCGCGAATATTAGTCACCGCGAGCAATTTTCCAGATTATTCCTAAAGTTTTATAAATAAAATAATGAATAATATGTTTATATTAATAAAATATTTTAGCAATAAAGATTTTTGTCTGTATTATTTTATAAAAGAAGAGGGGGGGGGGGCGTCATACGATTAAATATTTTTAAGGGAGCCGCGGTAACATAAAGTTTGGAATCCACAGCTCTATAGTTTCGGGGACTCCTATTTTGCGCTCTGCATTTTCTCACTAAATATAATCACTGTCATCGATTAATCTACCATTTTTTAGCTTGTTTTTTGCCTTCTTTCTTTATCTTGATACTTTCTAAACAGTTAATGTCTTCTCTATAGCTAATCAGTGGTTTCTAAACTTCGCCAAACTATTTCCTTTAGTGTCTGTCAACTTTTTGTACACTTTCCGAGCGAGAGAGCCTAGCGCTGTTTCCACCAGAGAGCTCCACTTCCCTCATCCCCTCGGGCAAAAAACAACCCCTCGCCTCTCTCGAGAAAATAAATTATGCACCTAAAGCGTAAAAAAATCTCAATTTCTTCTTATGCCAAATATATATTTATATATCTCTCTCCATTTTCCTTGTTGTCAGTTTATTTCTGATCAGACGATTTATTCTACCGTAAAATAAATATAAATTCAAATTTACCTAAAACATAAAAACTTTCTTTTAATATTGGCCTATGTTCAAATAATAACCGCTTTAGCCGGTCTTAAATATTTCTACTAAAAAAAAATATTCCCTTGTTTTACCCCTACCTTCATAAGTATTTTAAATTTAAATAAAAAAAAAAAATAGTATCTAATTAAGACGAATTAAAATATCACTACTACCATCAACGCGCTGTTTTCTAAAGATTAGCCCGATGTCGTTATTTCTTTTTACTAGGGCTACTGAAATTCAAACAGAGCAAGAATGTTAAGGTACCTAATTGAGCCCTTGATGAATAATTTAAATTCCCATAGGCGTGGTGTGAGTTGGCAAACAGGAGAAAAGACCCGAGCAATGAGATGCAAATAAAAATGGCCGACCAGAGCTAACTGTCGCATTACAATATCATGTTTGAATAATACGGCATCTGCTTAACATGCCATTATTTACACCTTATTTACGTACTGCTGTGCTATAGGTTATCGCCAGGCGAAAGTTTTAAACGCCAATAAATTTCGAAATTTTCTCACACACAACGCAACAACTCGGCTGCTGGAGTTCTTGCCAGGATTTTACGCGCAAGTATGATTTACGTTCGCCGAGGATCCCGATTTAACTTAAATTTGAGGATTATTTGGCTTCTTTTCTCAAGGGAGGGGGAATTTTTATTGCTATACTAATCTTACATTCTTTAGATTCTTATAAGATGGCAAATTAAGTTTTAAATATATCTATATATCAAATTTATGAAATCAGATAAACATTTATTTAAAAAAAAAAAAAATAAATAAATTTAATTCCAAAGAGCCATTACCGACCGTTCTTCGACAAAAACAGAGGATAAAAGCTAATGCAACAGCTTCTTTTACAAAAGGGGCATGCACGTGTGAATATTATTCTGGGCTCTAGGAACATTTAATCTCACAGGTTCATGTAGGGTATTAAACTTTTTTTTTTTTAAAACTTCGGCATCTTGGGCAATATTATATATTAATGACAATATGTATAGTGACCCAGACACATTTATTTATGTCATTTAGTATCCAAATAATTTAAATAAATATTCATCGGACTGCCTGAGATCCGAACTTCATTTATTAGTTTCGGGGAAATGTCATTACCCCATCTTCAGTCCTTCAAAAGTGTTCATGTCCCTGAGTTGGTCATATGGACACAATGCATGCAAATTTACATATATCATATGTACGCTCGAGTTGTCCCATCTTTCTTATTCAGTGAGAATGATAACTTGGTACCTGATATTTTTGTCATATAGGTACTGTATTGAAATTATATTTATTTGCGTCAAGATCCTTAATTAGATTGTATAGCCGAATAACCAATATTAAAGCAGAGATAAAAGATAAGTTTAAAATTTTTCGGCTAAAGAGGCCATTTAGGGGTTATTAATTTATTTAGGGGTCACCAATCCCGAGCTTGCCAACGATTATAGTGTCTGTTGCTCTTCTTCGTTGCCAGACTCTCCATCATCTAGAACAGCGTTTCTCAACCTTTTTTGGCCCCCGGAACAGTAAAATTTGTAAAAAAAATTCGCGGACCAGTGATGTTTTTTTAACAACAAAATTTCACTAGGTATTAAAGAACTACTACATAAGTTAATTGTAACAAATTTCAAATAAAAGATAAATCCTCATTTTATTTCGCACTTTTTATTTCCAAATATACAAAATTTCTTTGGGATATTTCGGCCGCATTGGCTGAGGATCGCTGTAGCTGATGCGGCCGAAATATCCCAAAGAAATTTTGTATATTTGGAAATAAAAAGTGCGAAATAAAATGAGGATTTATCTTTTATTTGAAATTTATTAATAATTATTATATATTATATTATTATAATAATTATTATAGTGTTAATCTGACGACAATTTAGACAACCGCCAGGGGGGTGCCAGATTGTATATAGCATTTTTTATATAGAGAGGTAATATTCGAATTAGGCCTAAAAACCCTCGAGTCCTAACAAAAAGAATCATTTCCCGTCGCCATCCACCAATTTTGTTTCGTTTTACACTTTATAAACATTTAATTTTTTTTGTTGCTCTGGGGGGAGCTGCCCCCCTGCCCTCCTGGGTACGCCCATGGTGTTAATTGTAACATTTTTATCATTATTTACTTACAATAATATTTAAATGTAGGCCTAAAGATATCCTCGCCTCCTCTTCAAAAAATTTATTTTCAATTTTAAAGAAAGATGAAAATAAAAAAAATTGTATGAGGATAAAAAGACTTTTTATTAAAAAAAAAAATAAACATTTATGTAAAAATAAACAATAGTAACTTGTACGAAAATTTTATAAGTTATGCTTTTGTTTTTTTTTTTTTTTTTACCCGTTTCGGCAACTGAGACCATTCAGGAGTTCAACTTTATTAAATAAATAAAATTGTCCGCGGGCCAGTAAAATATCTCCGTGGACCACTGGTGGACCAGAGGTTGAGAATAGCTGATCTAGAATAATATTACATTTTTCTAATAAATTTGTGGAACTAAGATAGGTTCCTCACCTGATTTTTGTCAACTCTTAAAATTGAAAAATAATTATCTTCTTTATATATTTATACCTCTGTCTGTCACGCTCTCTTTAAGCAGCATCTTCAGAATGCAGTTTTATATGTTAAAAGAAGACCTTCGTCTTAGAATAAATTTCCTTGATAAAAAAAAAAAAAAAAATTAAGAAGGCCTGATTTTAATTTTTATTCAAGCAATTGGTTGAAAAAATTGCTTATTTGTCTTGGTGTATGTATATATAAATTAAGCAAGCGTCGTTTATCCTTTTTTTTTTGTATTTTTTTTTGCTATTCCTTTTAATCTTAAACATGTTTCAAATGCTCCTTTTGTCTTAAGCTGCGTTCTTCTCTCTCTCTCTTGAATAATCCTCCATTTGGCTGCCTTTTCTTTTGGTCTTTTGTCGTTTTGAGACAATAGCGACCGAAAGACATCTTTCGGAATTTTTTCCTTGTATTAACTAAAAAGATTTTATCTGGCTATAGAGAAGAAAAGATAAAAAAAAAGAAGGAAATCTTATAAATAAAATTTGTAATTAAATGATAAGAAAAGAAAAAGAAAAATTTTTCTTTTCAATGGCAGGTGGTTTAATTGCAAAGATAACATTTGTAGGTTACACAATTGCTTTATATATATATATACGTATATTTGGTGGTTTCGCTTTAATCCATTTGAATATTGAGAATGGCAAAAAGTTTCATTCCTCTGACGCAAATAACAAAAGATCTCTCTCCCTCTTCTTCAACTGTCAGATTATTTCTCATCACTCTCGAATTGTTCTAGCATAAAATAATTTAAATATAAATTCAAATTCGTAACTTGATTCTTATGTTTAAAATAATAGCTACCTTAAAAAAGTAATGGTGTAATGTAAATAAAAAATACTGAGCTTCTGTTCTTCAAAGTCCAGAGAATATAGAGAAGAAGGTGGTGAATTTTATCTTATAATAGAGGAATGGAGATATCAACCAAATTGGAGTTCAATAAAATTTCCAGAATAAGACGTTTCGGCCTGAATTTATTTGGCCATCTTCAGTTATTGGGTATTATACACATAGTGCAAGTGCACATGTGATCAAACCGGGATTTGTCAATCTTCTTTTTAAATGATCATTTATCTCTGAGCTTGGGCACAGGAGCCATATAATTTTGTATGAAGCGAAAAAAATTTTATTATTGACAAATCCCGGTTTGATCACATGTGCACTTGCACTATGGGTATAATTCCCAATAACTGAAGATGGCCAAATAAATTCAGGCCGAAATGTCTTATTCTGGGAGTTTTATTGAACTCCAATTTGGCTGATATCTCCATTCCTCTATTATAATCGCATCACAGCCACAACCTCAAAAAGCAACAATATTATCTTATATTAGGTCTGTTCGTTTCACTTGACATGGTAAAAAGTGCAAAGTTGCCCAGGCACGCTACCCAAGTCTAAAGGTGCAAACGTGCCCAAACTGGCTAGAACAAAAAGTGCAACTTTTTCTATCTTTTTTTTTTTTAACACACTTTTTTCCCATTCACACACTTATACACACAGTCTTTTCGGCAACTCAGGCCATATAGACTTTAAACGATACTTGTAGGTTTAATATATCTATTTGGGGTCCAGACACTTTTATTTAAGCCATTTGGTATCCACTGCCTGGGGTCCGAACCAGCGACTTTTGGTATACGAGGTTAGCACACTAACCCCTACACCAAGCCCCGAGGGCTTCTTTCTGTTGAACAAAAATATATAAAAATATAGTATTTTGAGTATATTGAACAAAATGTTTTGTCATTGAGCATTTTGCTCATTCGGTGTGCGTTGACAGAGCAAAACGTTTTGCTCTCTAACAAACCGTTTTGTCCGAAAACGTTTAAATTTCTTAGAGTGGAAAGACAATGAGAATATACTTCCTTTTCTCCACTAGATCAGATATCATTTGAAATGAAATTTTTCAAAATTTTTGGAAATACTGCATTTATTGAAGTAGCAAACGGTGGCCAATGTTGCGTATTCCCTAGCAGGTAATTTATTTGATGTAAATGGCCATAAGGATTTCGTTGTTTATCTCATTCAGTAGCATCATCTGTTAGCAGCTTAGATGTATAGTTTATATTCTTTGCACTAAGCCCTTTGACCTTGGCTCTGATGAACGAGGAGGATTTACTCCTTGGGTGGTGGGCACCAGCCGTTTTGCATTTTATTATCCTTGCCATAAATTATATTATTTATATTTAGAAAATGTCTGTCTGTAGGTGTTGTTATTTTTCTCTCTGGAGGGATGCTAATTATGTTAATTAAAAAATTAACTTCGTACTTATAAATAAATATAATAACGTTTTTTTCATGCGATTTGTAACGAAATCCGAATTTTTGGATTAGAACAAATACCATCATAACCCACCAAAAAAAAAAAAACATTCTCTTGTAGATGGTGCACTGATACCCACACCAAACCCTTCAGAGTTATAATTATTTTTAAATGAATGAACAAACCAGATACTTTTTACAAAATTTCGATGTTTATGTTATGAAAATTTAAATTTTTATAAATCATGGTAAAGAATCTAAAACGTAATAATGATATATGATTTGGAGCCGCACAAAAAAGTGTGCGGGTTGCCGACCGCCTGTTTTACAGGAACTACTGCAATCGAATCGATTCTAGACCAAAGCTGGGTTTTATACATGATATCAGTCGCAGAGGTGTTTCTCGGGGGGGGGGGGGTGACTGGAGTGACTGGTCGCACAGGACACAATTTTTTCTTAATTTCGGTAATTTAAAGGCCCATTCTGTACTTGTTTGCCAGAATATAAATATAAATCAAATTTTTAAGTATTAATTTTTAAAATTTTACATTAAAAATACATTTTTTTTCGAAAAAAAGTATTTTTTCCAAATCTCAGGGGGGTAATTACCCCCTTTACCCCCCTGTATCGGCCCTTGCATGATATTCTAGTTTTATACAAAACTGTTTTGGATAGATAAAAATTGGCTGCCATCGATTCAAAGGAATAATTTAAATTAGATACCCTATTTGGGGAAGTGGATAATAAGTGCCCTTTCGTTAAGTCTTTTGCTGGGTTAAAATAGGCAATTTCATATATATGTATTTAGATTTGAGGTTGGCAAGAAAGTGAGTATGAAAAATTCCGATCCATTTCGGGACCTCATATATAGGCTCTAGATTCCATTTCACGGTATTTGTGATTTGATCTAAATGCGAATATTATTATTCATATATGACCCGAGGGCCTGGCTGCTTCTGACTGCGCTTCTGTCAGAGGCGGGTCTTTTTTTTTTATTTTTCTGGCTGGTGAGAGAGAGAGGGCCTAACACCTTGCAGCTAGAGAGAGAAAGAGAGAGAGATCTCGCTTGCCGATTTATTATTTCACTTGTTTTCTAAATGACCCTTGTTCCAACTACTAAATAGGCCCCGAGCAACACCAAATGGAGGAGTTCGACACCATAACTAGGAATTTATCTACATATGGCCCCTGGGGTATCCGCCCCATAAATAGGGCCTATCCGCCCGCCTCTGACATTTCAACGAACGAACCATCTATCTCATCTATTCTCACTCCCAAATCAAGTTGCCTATTATAAATTTGACCCCAATGATAGATAGAAAAACAAATTAATTAAGAATTCAAAATCACAGCCTCTATGATTTCTCCAATCTTTGTTTGAGCTCTCTGTGGAGATCTTCTTTCCGATATCTCTAAAAAGAAGGATTCTGGTGGGACTGGTCGCACAGCACACACACACTTCAGTAAAAGAAAGTTGTGTACTGTGATTGTCACACCAGATTTTTTGTGTCGAGATATAATTAGTTTCCCATAGCACCTTAAATCCAAACTTGACCACTTGCTTTTAAATCTAGACTGCTTGAAATAAACTATGGCTATTTTTCAAAATTTTAATCTCATATTTGGACATTTTATTCACAATAGAAAATCCTAAAAAAATACAAAATTTTATAAAATTGAAAAAATTGTTTTTAAATGTGTAAAAAGTTCCAAAGGAGAAATTGAAATTAACATGCAAATCCCCATAGAGATTTAACATTGCCTCTATGGAACGAAGAGCCGGAAAATGAATTTGAAAAATTTGAAATATATCAGTAAATTGTACTTCAAACAATTTTCACGAAAAATTTTACTGATATACTTTCTAAAGAGAATTTCAAAAATAATTGTTTTATGCATTTTAAACAAAATTGTTGGAACGAATTTTGAGAAAATCGAAAAAAAACTGAAAAAGTTCATCAGTAAAGTACTAGTATATTTTGACCGATTTTGTTCAAAAGCTTATTCTCACGTCTGAGGAGGGTGTCTAACTTAAATATAAAATTTCAATTTCAATTTCATCTCGTAGCTCATTTCCTACATGCTTAAAATCGTTACATACACACAGAAAGACCAATTTTCGGGACCCACTTTTTTGGACTCAGGGGACCTCTAAACGTGTATATCCATCAAAATCTCGAATTTTTGACATAATCGAAATACTTTCGATATATTTCATATATAGGGTAAGAGAAAGTAAAAATATGACGTTAATAAAATATATCCTTATAATTTTTTTTCGTTGAAGATATTTGAATGCAGACTTAAAATTGTATTCCCTAAATTACCTTTATTCTATTCAGGAACCTTATGGGTTTCTGAAAGCAACCACAAGCTACCTGATCTAGGACCGGAATTTCTTCCTTCCTTTATATCCCATTCTTCAGTTTTCTTCATCTCTTGAAGGATCTTCTTCTTTTACGTATCAGCCTCCTCTTCTTAGTCATTAGTGTCAGACTTGACACGTTGTTGGTTACTCTGACGAGTAACTCTCATGGGAATGATACTGAGGTGGGTTCCCGTTTCTTTCCTCAGGAGGAGGCATCTCAAATAGAGTTGGATAATTTATTGCCATGAGGTGGATTTGAACTCGAGTTGCCTTCAACTCAGGATTATAAGCTTAACTGCTTTATCCCCTCGGCTAATCACCTCCTTGTAAGACCGACAAAATCGCAGACCAGTTGGTAATTAGGTTCCCCTAAAAAAAATAAAAACATTTCTATTCTATATTATTGCAATATTATTTTCTAAATTAAAATTTTATTGTCATTTTTAACATCTCCCATCATCTAGAATGCTTTAGCTATTAGATAGCACTTGATTACTATTTAATGTCGACTTCCGTCACCTTGGCACAAGGCAGCCATTTTTATAGATACCTCGTATAATTTTATTTATAGCTTTATACTGTATATTATTAATATTCCAAGTCCATAAGTATGTTCCTTTTATAATCTTAACATCGTTTAACCTAACATGATCAAATTTTGTATCCGTAGGCCTATTAACTTGTAAAAAAACAAAAGACAAATATTTTGCCTCCTACTAAACTATGGTTCACAATTATAATAAAAATATCAATGAATGGCGTATCTGAAGTTGCAACAAAACTCGGTTTGAGTTCTTAGCAAAAAATGTTTAGCCTCTATTGAATTTAAATGACATTTGATATTTTTAAAGAGACTTACCTTCTCCATTTTTTTTTTTTTAATAGGCCTACTCAGATTTATAATAGATTCCTGTTTTTTTTTCCTGTTCTATTTGATCTAAATCTTTCGCCTGAGAGGAAGATGAAATCTGCTTCTTTTTTTTTTTAAATAAATTATCTCGCTCTCATAACAAAATTTTTTCTCAACATTTAATATTAATAATTTATTTATTGATATTATATATGATTATAATAAATTCCCTTCCAAACTAAATCACCAAGTATAATGTTATAAAATTTCACTACTTATAATCATAGAGAAGAACAAGGAAATGATCGGGGGTGGAGATTCTTACGTTTTGATATATCAAACAAGTCTTAAAAATTTTAAGATAGCCTTCGGTGAATCCTTTTAAAAAGGTTTGCCATTCATTTTTTACTTTCTCTTACCCTATATATATTTCATATGAAATATATTGTATTTAGATTGATGTCAAAAATTCGATGTCGAGATTTTGATGGTTTTGAGGTCCCCTGAATCCAAAAAGTAGTTTTCTCAACATGGTCTGTGTGTCTGTGTTCAATTTTAAGCATGAAGGAATTGAGCTATGAGTATGAAATTATATATTTAATTTAGACACCCCTCCTCTCTGGGGGGTGAAAATAAGCTCTTAAACAAAATCGGCCTACGAATACTAATACTTTACTAATGCACTTTTTCAGTTTTTTTTTTCTCAAAATGCAACGATTTTGATTAAAATTCTAAAATCAATTATTTTTTTATATCCTCTTTAAAATGTATATTCTCATTTTGCCATTGATATCTTCTGAAGACCACTTTACTCTTGTGCTTCATAGGAAAGATGGTTGCTATGCTAAGAAAATATAAATAATTATAAATTTTACATCTCCCAAATGTACCGTAGTGTCGGAAACTAAATATATGTCGACACAAAAATCTCGTGTGACTAGCACAGAACATAACTTTCGATTACCTAAGGTAAGAGATGTGTGCTGTGCGACCAGTCACACCAGATTTTTTCTTTAAATTTCCCATTTCGAATTATTTATATTCTTTCTAATTGATTTGGAACATTGCCAATTATCTATCAGGACAGGGAGGGTTCCGTCCGGTTGACTCTCGGCTATCTTCCTCTCGGAGGCTCTGGTCCAAAGGTGCTAGGCCAATGGCTATCGAACCTCATATTAATTATTTAAGACATTTTTTTTTTGCCCGTTTTTTACTTGAAATATTAACCTAAATATCTTTTTCATTTGATTTAAATAGAAATTTTCTTATCTTTTGAGAGAGATTCTAAAAGATTTTTTTTTTTGAGATTTGTATTTCTCGAGTGCGATTGGGATTTGAGCTGAATTCAAGTACTGTAAGGAGCTTAGAGTCACTACCCGGGTGGGTAAATACAGTATTTCATAGTAAATAGATGCCAAAGGCATGGGTTCTCATAATTAAGAAAAAGCGAGAGTCCACCGCAGGCGGGCGGTGCGGCTAGTTAAAAATGTAAAATTTATAAACAGAAAAATTATTATGTTTTGTTACCATAGCAACCATTTTGAGAAAGTAAAAATTGCCTATCTGTTTCAAATGTATCTTTTTTAAAGATAAATGATTTTTACTTTCTCTCTAAATTAAAATGATTTTTTTTTAAATTCCCAATTTGAAATTATTTTCTAATAATTCGTATTCTTTCTAATTGAAATAATTTGGATATTTGCCAATTATATATTAATACAGGATTCCATCCCCACCCCACCTCCTCCCCCACTCTCGGAGGCCCTAGCCTGAAGATGGCACGCCATTGGCTATCTAATCTCATAGGGCAGCTGGGGCCCGAGTCTATATGCTAAGTCAATTAGAAAAGTATCCTTTATATTTAATAGCAAAGACAGAGAGCCTTCAGTAGAGTGGGGGCCGTGATAGAGGAAGCACCTTCTGTGTCAATCGTGTTCATCTTCATTTGAAACATGGCGTTGCATGGAGCGGACGCGTCTCAGTTGGGCTCCGTAAAAAATTCGCGTTTCTTCTAAACTTTAAGGCCATTCGAGGTAAATTTCATCTCTCCTCGTACATTAATACTTGGTTTATTATTTTAAATATTAGAAATATAAATGGCTTCACAAAAAATTATTATTTATATATAAATGTAGTTATGATTCTATAAAAATGCATTCATAGGACCCAGTGTGGGAATATAACAAAATATTTTTGTATTTGGTGGTGGTCCGAAGTATGTTTCTAGGCGATAAGTGCATTTATTTATTTTTTTTAATTTAATATAATAAAATATTGAAAGTCAAATAATAATAAAGTAGACTAATTGACTTGGCTCTCTCTCTCTCTCTCTCTCTCTGCTTGACTCCCTTGCTGGGAAGTGTATGCAGGTCAGGACAAGTTTGTTAGATGGTTAACTAATACCAAAGCAGAGGAATATTCTTGCAGTTTATATGTAAATCTTTTTTCATTCAATTGGATGACTTGTTCCTCGTATTTTTTTTTCATTTAAACTTAACTAGCTGCGTCGCCCGTCTTCGGTGAACACCTCTTCAGGCAAATTTCGACCTCTTACCCTTTGTTAGATATTTACTTTCATTTTTTCATAGAGAGAGGATAATCAATTCATTTATTTATTTGGCTGAATTGAAGATTATGATTTTTTTTCTATGATAGGGAACTTTTTATGATTTTTTTCTCTCTCCATTCATTTTATTAGCCAAAAACAGAGGAGGCAAAGTTAATTTGAACCAGATCGGCCATTAATTGGGTTTTGGTTAAGGATTCGAATATAATTTAAAACAATTTTATATATAATACTAGCTGCATTGCCCGCTTTCGGTGGGCTTCTCCCGCTGATATTTAGTTTGTTCAAATAGGGACCTCACATACAATACCTAACAAAGGCCCGCATGTGGCGGCCTCTTTCTTTTGGAATTAAATTATTTTTTATAAGATCTAAATAAAATTAAAAATATACTAAATAAATTATACTATATATATATACATATAGGATATATATATATAGTATACTAGCTGCGTTGCCCGCTTTCGGTGAGCTTCCCACACTGATATTTAGTTTTTTCAAATTGGGACCTCACATACAATATCTAACAAAGGCCCACATGTGGCGGCCTCTTTTTTAATCAGCACCTCAACATACACTTTTTTTTTTGTAAAAAAACATTCACACTTTTTTCTCATTCACACTCACACTCACCACACATTCACACAGTCTTCTCGGCAACTCAGGCCATTTAAGACTTTAGACAATAACCGTTGTATTGAAAATATCTATTGGGGGTTCAGGCATTTCTATTTAAGCCATCTGGTATCCAAATGGCTTAAATAAAATCATCGCCTGCCTGGGTCCGAACCCGTGACGTTTTGAATAGGAGGTAGGCACGCTACCTACTACGCCACACCCGGGGCAACATACACTTCACTTTTTACTTTTTCGTATAAACAACATTTATTGCCAATATGATTTAGAAAAATTTAATTGCTCAGGACAATAAAAAAAAAAAAAAAAAATTGGGCTGCCAGTCTCTGCTTTCGCATCCATTTGATACAAGCCACAACTACAATATTTATTTATTTACATTTATTTAAATTTAAATAATCACTTGGGTTCATGAGGCTCTACTTTGACTTTGTCTATCACTAAACGTAATGTAGAGATTTTTTATTCAATATTCTTCTTTTTTGAGGATTATAAATGCGACATTAAGTAAAAAGATGAATCTAATTGATAGAAGTAAAATTAGAATATTTTAATTAAAGTAATATTTCATTCAAATCTTGTTCTTTGAGCTTATTCCCCCTTTTATGCTTCTTTTTTTTTAAACTATATTCTTCCTCGCTGCATGTGACCACTGGTCTCCGTCTTTAAATATATTTTTTGTTTATTTTTCAGAAATCGACGAATCGCCTTCGAGAATTGACATCATTAAATACATGTATGGCCAAATTGGCTTTTAAATGCCAAAGGCCAATAAGCGAATAAGTGAATAAACTAATAAGTGAATTAGTGATAAAGTGTATAAGTGAATCCATGTTGAGCATCCGTCATCAGACATCGGCGACGTCAGCCAGGCCAGTGACTACAGCAGATTCCAGAGTGTTGCAGCTACATATAAAGTCTGTATGCACATTTACGTGGGCGTAGAGTAAGCAGTTTAGGATTTTCAAAATTTTATTTGAATTTTCTTATCTCGGCCTAAATATAGAATATTTTAATATACAGTAGGTTCATGAATAGGATGTTATTAATCATTTCATTTTCCCATTTCAGAGTCCCTTATAAATAGTTAATGATTTAAATTTAAAATTTTTAAATTAAAAATTAATTTCATTTTTTATTTTTATTTAAAATCACTTTAAAATAATTTGTCAAATTTCTTTCTAAATTCATTTAACATCATAAATTTAACATTTTAATCTATTAAATAATAGGTTTTTATATTTCAATACCCAAATGCAGTTTCGTTTCTCAAGGTAATGGGATGGATGAATGGTCAATGTGCAAAAGGTATATTTTGGTTGGATATATAATTTTGGTAATATGTGGATAATGCACAGTACTCATTTATCCCTTTATCCAACGCTGGAACACCATCATCATATGAGACAATTCAAGTGTGCATGCATTATTATTTTAGCTATTATAATTCAGATTGAGGATTTAAGTTTTGCGTGTTTGGGATTAATATTATCTAAGGGATCACTCTTCTGTTTTTACTAATTAATTAATTTTTAAGAATACACGCAAATCTTATTAGATTATCTAGCTAGCAATTGATAGAGTCTATATATGGGTGCTTGCTTTTTAATTAGAAAATCTTTACGCTCACGGATTATTTATAAGTATATTTATGGGGGTTTAGGCCTTATGTGTTGGAATCCTCTGATGTTTTCTTGAATTGACGTTCATTTGTGAATTGATTCCTCAATACTGGCATAGGGTGTTGTTATTCGTCCCATTTAGTTAGGCAGGGTTCCCAGTAGAGGATCATTTCACTTTTGACCGTTGTTCAAGGGAAATAGGAGAATTCCTCTATCGTATGTTTCTCTCTTTCGCGTATTTGTGAGAAAGAGTGTTTTCTCTTTCTCCGAGGCTCTTTGTCCATCAGTGCTGAGTTCTGGGCCTTGGTTGTTTCAGGGCAGAATGAGTTAATGTTCAAGATGTTAGGAGTTCGTATAGGATGTTGTTAGCTTTTAGGGTTCTTTTTTTTTCAGCATGCATCTTGAACAACGTCATTCTGTTTCTGAGATGAGCAATCAAGGGGGATCTTCAGTATTGTATTGGCCGGGCTTCCTTCCTAACTCGTGAATGATTATCAGATCAATTAACTCTGCTCTATTTTAGTTCGTTATCAAATGTCAGAGTTTTAGGCAGGTGGGCGGAGATTAATTGATCTGTGATTTGAGTTGAGTATGTTTGTGTGTGTGTGCGTTTCATTTCCTTTTATTCTTTCCTTGGGTGGGCGCGTTTTCACCGTATCGTTCCGAATTGATATAATGAAGGCTTACCTGCCTTCCGGGAGTGTTCGCGTTCGCGAGTGTCTCAAGAAAGAAGAGGAACTGCATTCTAGAATTAGATGGCCGTCCCGGTCATAGATAGTGTGGGATTAGGTTAGTTTTTAGGGAAGCCCTCGTTGAGCCGAAAGAAGCAGTCTACAGGGTAAGTTAAAGAAATTTTAAATATGTTTCAAATAGAAATCTTGAATTTTATACTAATTGTTTTTTTTTTCTTCTGTTTTAGATGGTTAGGGTGGGAGTGGGGGCTGAGTCCTCGTTGAGCCGAAAGAAGCAGTCTACAATGTAAGTTGAAGGAATATTAAATATTTCCCAAAATGTCCTCATTTCAATCTGAGTCTAATTATTTATTTCTATGTTTTGTTTTAGATGATCAAGGCAGGAGCCATTATCCAGGAGCCCCTTAGACGACCAAGGCAGGAGCCACTCCGGCAGGAGTATGAGATCAACGAAGCACTTCAGGGCAACTAAATGAAACCTTTCGTAAGTGATATTAATTAAATTTAACAATTCATATTTGTACTTGAATAAACAAATTATAATTTTTACTTTCTCTTACCTATGAATCTATGTAATATGGTATACTGTATAGGCCTCTAGAGAGAAAGTATTGGAGTCATGTCAAAAATTCGATGTCTAGATTTTGTTGGATATACACGTTTTCAGGTCCCCTGAATCTAAAAAGTAGTTTTCGCAACATGATCTGTCTGTCTGTGTGTCTGTGAACAAAATATCTCAAGAACGAAAAGAGCTATGATTTTGTATTTAAGTTAGGCACCCCCCTGGGGCGTAACACGAAGCTTTTGAACAAAATTGGCCAAAAAGTACTAGTACTTTACTGATTCACTTGTTCAGTTTTTTTCTATTTTCTCAAAATTCGCTCAACGATTTTGATTAAAATTCAAAAATCAATTATTTTTTAGATGCTCTTTAAAATGTATATTCTCATTTTGCCATTGAAATCTTTTGAAGACTACTTTACTCTTGTACTTCATAGGAAAGATAGGAGAAATGGTTGCCAAGGTAACAAAAGATAAATATTTACCCAATTAAAAAAAAAAAAAAATTTTACGTCATTAATTCTAATATATCGGCGGAAACTAAATATATCTCGACACAAAAAACATCTGGTGTGACAAGCACAGAACACGATTACCGAAGATAAGAGAAAGTTGTGTGCTGTGCGACCAGCCACACCAGATTTTTTTATTTTAAATAGAAACATACCTATTTATTACCCAGACAGAAATAATATTTCGGGAGTGGCGTCCTTGGGGATTTCAATTATTATGACTCACCGGAAACCCCCCACCCCCACCTCCTCCCCACAATGATAGTCTCTGGTCAAGTTAAGTCAAGTCACGGTAAGATTCATTCGTACCGTAAGTCAATAACCACAAAGAGAATGCTAAATGATCGTTTTATTCAACTGCAATAAAAACTCAGTGGGTTTTTATTCTTGATTAATATGCAAACAAGCATTTTGAATTAAAATTACTCACAATTTTAAGCTATTTCCTGGCATATATTCTATTATTGTTATTTTTTCTCTTTTTTTGAGATTATTTTTTATTATAGTCTACTCTTTACTTATATCTTATCAAAAAGAATATATTTCTTAAATGATTTCAAAAAAAGAAAATTTAGATTACGTTATCTTAATAATAATAAAAGATTATTTATATTTTTTAAAATTATTTTAATTATCCTTCGGCATCTAATTTATATTTATACCTGGTTTTATATTTCGCTTCCTGAGTAATCTTCATAATTTAAAGATAAATAAGATCCAAAACAATTTATT
This sequence comes from Euborellia annulipes, assembly GCA_023213315.1. Lineage (NCBI taxonomy): Eukaryota > Metazoa > Arthropoda > Insecta > Dermaptera > Anisolabididae > Euborellia > Euborellia annulipes. The sequence continues at coordinate 7,976 of JAKCPI010023549.1, read as the reverse complement.
ATCTTTTTAACATCCTACTCATAAAGAGGGAAATTATTGTCTTCAAAACCAATTTGACATTGTGAAATTTTGTTGAATGTACAAGAATTATGGGTTTTAAGAAATGATTCAGATTAGAGATCTAATGTCTGTCGTGTGTGTTCAAATCTATTTCGACACAAAAATCGTAATAAATAATGTATGGGCTAATATGTCAGATGTCAAAATTGAACTAAAAAAATTAATTTATATAAACTCCAATCATTTAAATCAATGGTTCCAACCTTTTTTGGCCCCTCGCCCCTTTCTGGAGGTTGTCTAACACCTATCGCCCCCTTTTCATTTAATTTTTCGACTAATAGCAAAAAATTAATTAAGTAGGAAAATTTTCACGGTGCCCCAAGAGAACAGGACAGTTTGGGAAAGACTGGTATACCTGCTGTACATACATAAATTTAAATGGTTCAAATTGAATCAAATTCATGGATTCTCTGATCTGCATCTGCATTTACGTACAAAATATGATTTAAAATTTTTAACAAATTTATTTCAAAGTTAATAATGAATCAAGTTCCTCAGATAAATACAACAGTTGCAGAAATAGTGACCAAAACGTTGAAATTTTTTAAATAAATCGTATTATTAATTACTAACTAAAATAAACCACAATCAATGGCAAAAATTTATTTAAAAAAAAAAATACTCCCGACTCTTGGAGTAGTAGGCAAGATTTTTATTCTTTATCTCTACCCAAACTTCTAAAAATTTAAAAATAATTTTATTTTTATGGAGAAAATAACAAAAATGGATCTTTTTCGGTCAATTTTTATTTAATGAAAACAAAAGTGACGTTTCGATTCTAGATTGGAATTATCTTCAGACTATGTTATTTTTATGATAATATTTTGTCCTCTTCTATCCTGACCATCCTATAAATAGGAGATTTTTCTCTTTAATTTTTGTTCTTTTAAATTTTAGAAAAGTCATTTTTTTCTCCCTTTGAATACTCATCGCCCCCCCCCCCCCCGCTTATTTATTGCCCCCCTGAAAACCCAAATCGCCCACCTGGGGGCGATCAAGGGCGATACAGGGGGGGGGGTAATTACCCCCTGAGATTTAAAAAAATACTTTTTTCGAAAAAAAATGTATTTTGAATGTATAATTTTAAAAATTAATACTTTAAAATTTGATTTGTATTTATATTCTGGCAAACAAGTATAGAATGCGCCTTTAAGTTACCGAAATTAAGAAAAAATTGTGTGCTGTGCGACCAGTCACACCAGATTACCCCCCCGAGAAACACCTCTGATCCGCCCTTGGGGGCGATCGCCTTCAGGTTGGGAATCACTGATTTAAAACATATGACAACGTTAAAATTTCACCCTTCATTGATTTACTTTATATTTCTACTTAAAGATGCTTTTACGCTTAAGTTTCAGGGGCTTCATTACATCCATGTTCAGAGCATAGACAGGGACTGGGTCTTGGTGACACAGAATAAACGTATAGGTGGGATCATAAATCAACAATTCCCCAAAATAATGACATAGAAAATTCCCCACATTTTCTTTTCATATTTTGAAAAAAAAAAAAAAAAAAAAAAAAAATATTAACTACCTGGAGTCGAACCAGGACCTCCACGCTTCCACCCGCCGCGAAAGCGTTGAGGTCCCGGTTCGACTCCAGGGGTGCAATTTTGCCCAAACATATTTCGCGAATTTGCTATCTTAAAAATAAATTTTAATCACCACTCGTTCAATTTTTTTTTTTTAAATAATCATTTTAATATTAAAATAAAATTCGCATATAAAAATATTTTCTAAGGTTTAATCATTATTAATTCTGAAATGAAATCTCTCTTATAGTTATTAAAATAAATTAAAACTCCCATTAAATGTCTTCACTAATAAACATTAATGGATATGAATACATTTAATTGATTGCACAGTTCATAAAACTACTACACCTATACACAGCAGTCAATATATTTTTTTAATTTAATATAAAAGATCTTTTGTTATTTGAAAACTTGCTTATTTGATTAAAAACTGATTGGTAACTTTGTATAGAGAGAGATTAATTTATTAATAAATTACAAAAAAGAAATCTAAGTACTTTTTAAGAGCCTCGCGTGCAATATTAATAGGATAAGATAAGCTTATAATAATCCACGTATTTTTTAAATTATTTACTCTGTCTGTCCATTAAAACTGTTAATTTATGAAAAACATTTCATATTAAAAAAGCTTTGTTAATTTCTTCTCAGACTTCTTAAGAAGAGTCCCCCCCCTCCCCCCCACCTAACATCTTTTATGACCTCCATTCGCCATTCTTTTTTTTTTACATCTTTATTGCCGTATAAAAATATTCTCTTATTGATACAAACAAGGCGGGCGGATCATTTGCATATTTAATCAATTAATAAACAACAACAACAAGGCAAATGTATAGTTTATGACTCGGATTCTCTTTTTTTTTGTTTATTTCTAATTTTATTGTATTTTTTCATGTAACAGCCGTCTGAATGAATTTTTTTTTTCTTTTGAGTTTGAAGATAGAGGAAGATTCTCTTTCCAGGGGGCGTATGTTAGTAAAAATAACTAGTGCTACACTGTTAAAAATTTTCAAGGGATATTCAAAACTAGTTTAGGAAGTCTGTTACACAAACAGTTTATGAATTGTTATGTCACACTTAGAGAAAGCCCCGGGTCCCCATGTAACAATTAGTAACGTTTCGGTCAGACCCCCCCCCCCCCTAACGTGCTACGTAATATGTGGACGAACTCTAAAATATAGTGTCACACTATATTTTTTTTCTATATCTATACAGGACCGGTTAACATATTAATAAAGAAAATTTCAATCTTCTAAATACTATCACTAGGATGCAAGAGTGGATCAGAGATGTTTCTCAGGGGGAGAGGTAATCCAGTGGCGTACCGAGGGGGGAGGGGGCGGTCCGTCCCAGGCCCCGAGCCGGCATAGGCCCCCATATATTTATAAAAAAAAAAATTTAATGAAAATTTCTCTTTGAGAGGCCCCGGGGCCCTTGGGGTTCAGGGATATACGGTATTTTAAAAATATTTTTGTGTATGGAGGATATTTAAAGATGAGCCCCCCCCCCAAAAAAAAAATCAATATAAGGCCCCCTCTTCTAGTGCCGCCCCAGGCCCCCAACTGCCTCGGACGCCTTTGGGGTAATCTGGTGTGACTGGTCGCACAGCACACAATTTTTTCTTAATTTCAGAAATTCAAAAGCGCATTCTGTACTTGTTTGCCAGAATATAAATAGAAATCAAATTTTTAAGTATTAATTTTTAAAATTTTACATTCAAAATAAATTTTTTTTTCGAAAAAAGTATTTTTTTCAAATCTCGGGGGGGGGGGTAATTACCCCCTTTCCCCCTTCTAAAAGGGATAATTTCCCCTTTCTAAAAGTTTAGCTCCCACCCGCGCCTATCTTGTTCCAATCAATAAACAAATGATATGTGCAAAAATTTAGCTCAATCGAATACCTGCGAGGCGACCATCATCGACCATCTAGTTTTGAAATTTTCGCTCTGAAGGTCATATTTTTATAAAAAAATTTTTTTAGTTATTTTATTTCCTGTCAGATAACAATAACATTCTCACAACAGATGAAAATGAAAAACAATCTGTTTGAGGATCGGTGTCGAAGACCGCAAAAATTACCCAACTGCTACTAAATCTTCTCTTAGGAAAAAATAATATTCAATTTTCGTTAGTTCACACTATAAGGCCATCAGCGCCAGAACGGCCTAACCCACATATCACTTTTTTTGATTTTATGCCTTAGTATCTATTAAATCGTGAATTCCAGAGTAGAAAATGTCCGATGAACATTGTTCATTAATTTTAAACTGGTAACCGTTGGCTCTAGTTGAATCATTATGCTTTAATTGGGGAATTAAATCCAAGTATGATACACAAGGTTTTTTTGTTTCAATGATTTATTTATTTAACAATAATACTCTATACCAATTCCTTCTCTTCCCCCACCCCCTCCTTCACGCCACTCTGACTACCCCAGTTGAAAAAAGAAAAAAATGCGATTCCATTCAGTATGTAACTCACTTCTGAAGATGAGACTTGTGTTGAAATGCATATAAAGTGTTAATGTTAAATAAATAAATCATTGAAAGAAAAAACATTGTGTATCATACTTGGATTTAATTCTCCTATTAAATGTTATTTCAAGGATTGTCCCAACTTCAATGCGTTTAAGGGTCGTCTAGTAGTTGTCTGATTCAAGTGAAATTTTGTACACTGAGTTTTTTGTTAGAGGATGGGAGCAGGAAAATTTTGACTTTCGGAAAATACCCTATACCGAAGGGCCCCCTATACTACACCAATGAGAACGGCTGATTTTATTTCTCCAAATTCTTTTTTCTTAAGAAAAGAAATATTTTAACCGTATTGTAATTAATATTATAGAGGGAGGAGGTTTGCATGTATTTCTTTCTCAACTATATCAAAGCAAAGTATCTGTCCGTCTGTCTGTCACGCGATATTATAATCTGCATTCCACTAGAGTTGACTGACGGTAGATGGATTAGATTTTATTTTCAAACTCAGCAAACTTTCGAGTTCCTGTTAATATATGAATGAGATAAAATCAGAGATAAGAATGATAGAAGTGGAGAGAGAGAAAGCTCTAGCTAGAGAGATAGAAATATTATAATTAAAATATCGGAAAAATAGATTATTTTTTTATAATAAGTTGAAAAAGTTTTCTTTTCTTTCGCACAAAAATTTCAACTTACGATAACGATCCGATTTCAAGTTCAAAAGTTGATTTTTTTCCGTTTGCGACTCCTGATCCTATTTAGCGTTTTTATATGCATTTGTATTTGAATTAATACTGTTTGGAGAGCATTCAATACACTTATTTTACCTATCCGATAATTAGCTTTAGTATTGCTTAACATCAACGATTTTACTAGTTGTTCTATTCACTACCCAGGTGGCCAGGTTAATTTAAATAATTTGTTCCAACTAGTTATGGGTAAATATTTATATTTTGTTACCAATGCAACTATTTCTCCTATCCTTCCTATGAAGTACAAGAGTAAAGTGGTTTTCAAAAGGTTTTAATGGCAAAATGAGAATATACATTTTAAAGAGCATATAAAAAATAATTGATTTTTGAATTTTAATCAAAATCATTGGAGCGAATTTCGAGAAAATCAAAAAAACAACAACTGAAAAGTACATCAGTAAAGTACTAATACTCTTTGGCCGATTTTGATTAAAAGCTTATTTTCACACCTCGCTAACTTAAATATAAAATTTCAACCTCGTAACTCAATTCTTTCATGCTTTAAATTGAACCCAGACAGACCATATCGCGAAAACCACTTTTTTGGATTCAGAGAACCTCAAAACGTGTATATCCATCAAAATCTGGACATCGAATTTTTCACATGAATCGAATACTTTCTATATGTATATAAATATGTATATTAACATATACATATAGGTAAGAGAAAGTAAAAAAGTTTAGTGAGCGTGTGCCATTTGGGCTGCCTAACTACCGGGCTTTAGTCTAAATCCTATTACGATAGATGGTATAAGAGTATTGTTTTGCAGAATTTAATGTAATAGAGTACTTTGGTTTGATCGATAATTCCCTTCCTATCTGATTATATAGAAAAATCTTGTCTAATTCTTGTTACAATTTTTTTTTATAGGTCATATTCTTCTCTACTGACTCAACTGCTTCGAGACACAGGCCGGAAGTAATATTGGTGAGTTACACTTTTTTACTTTCTTAGACGAACCTCCCCCTCTAGGAGGGAGAAAAAAAATAGAAAGTAAATTACGTACATTTCACATCTAAGGAGGATTTGTATTCAGGGTGTACACATCATGTTTTTGGTAAACAAATACAATTTTTTTTTTTTTAACATTCACACTTTTTTCTCATTCACACTCACACTCACACACACATTCATACAATCTTTTCGGCAACTTAGGCCATATAAGACATTTACGATAACCGTTATTGATTTAATATACATATATGGGGTCCAGGCATTCTTATTTAAGCCATTTGGTTTCCAAGTAATAAAATCATCGGACTGCCTGGGGTCCGAACCCGCGACGTTTGGTATACGAGGTTAGCAGCAACCTCTACACCAAGCCCCGAGGGCAAATACAAATTTGATTTGTCTTTTCGATTGTATGATCAGAATTAACCCGATGATATCTTCCTATAAATCAATTGCCCCAGCCCCCTCGAGTATTGACTCATTATTAAATATTCTGCTTTTAATCCAGATTTTATTTAATTTAAAATTTTTTATAAAATAAAAATGTCGATATTTCATTATTTACATTTACTGGGCAACATAATATTTCATTTGATAATTTACTAAATTTTATCCACTTTGCTCTTTTTGCTGATTTCGCTTTTTTGGCTTCAAAAAAAAAAAAAAAATATCAAATTTGATCTCTTTCATTATTCAGTACTAAATAAAAAGGGATTTATTTAACTGTATGAAAAGAATATTTTTTTTTGCAACTAAAACATGATTTATGGAAATGATTAAACAATTGTTGACAAAACATTTCTACTCTCTCTCTCTTTCACTCACACACATACCTTGGATTGGCATCAACCAATAATTTGATTGTTCTAAATTTTATATTGAAAACATATCGACTGATCATTTATGGAATGATCATTAATCAAAAATTGAAGAGGGTCATATTAAATATTCAATTCATTCATTATATTTTATAGCCAATGAATTAGTGAGCAATTAAAAAAAAAATAAAATAAAAAAACAAGCCGTGCCGATATATGTATCCCCAAATATTCCATAATAATGAACAATTCCGCTCCATTTGATCAAGTCTCTTTGGACAAAATAATGTTTAATTAAAAATAAATCAGGCAACAGTAAAAAATTGAAATAAAATACAAAAACTAAATAATGATATTAAACTTGTATACAATAATTATTCAGAAGAAATGGAATAAATCAAATTTTATTTTTTTTTTGACATCCACGTTTCGATAGCCGGTAAGGGCGGATACAACGAGGGAGGGGGTAAAGGGAGTAATTACCCCTCTCCCCCCTGAGATTTGAGAAAAATATTTTTTTGGATATTAAATTTTATTATTAATATAAAATTTAAAAAATAAATACTTAAAAATTTGATTTGTATATATATATTCTTGTAAACAAGTACATAATGTACAGTGATGGACAATATTAAGTCCCACCCTAGCGTTTTCTACTTGTGATTATTTGATTGTTTTTATAAAAAAAATGAACATCTTTATTGGAAATTTTCTAGGTTTGAACCATGAAAGTTTCCATTAAAAAAATATATATTTTTTTTTACAATGAAATAATCACAAGTAGAAAACTCATGGGTGGGACTTAATATTGAACCTCACTGTACCTTTAAATTACCCAAAGTAAGAAAAAATTCTGTGCTGTGCGACCAGTCACACCAGATTACCCTCCCCCTGAGAAACTCCTCTGGATTCGCGCTTGAAAGCAGCTCAATCTTCTCATCGGGAAGGCAAAGTGCCAAAAGTGTATTACTAGTGTTTTTGACTAATACCTCCACTTTTTTAATATCAATATGTGTGTTCACTGCTTCGTTCTTCACAAATTATTAATATTTGAAATTCCTACCGGGATCCCCGTTTATTTACCCGAGCGTGCTTTTCGTGCCCGGAGACACACACCTCAAGCCCAGCCGGCCTCTGACCGTAGCCATCTACCGGCATCCCGTGAATTTACATTATTTCTTATCTCTAACTCCTCCTCCTCCATTTCTAGTGAACTAATCCTTATTTCTGGTACTACCCGAACCTCGTCTATGCTAGGGAGGATGTCCTAGTTTGAGGAGGGACTCCCTCAGCACCTACTCCTTTCGAAGAAAGCATCACTGAGAGGGAATTCTTCATTACGTCCCTTCCACAGGACGGGATGTCACAGCAACTCCCTCTCCTCGTA